>WNWK01004793.1:0-14620 GCA_009830355.1 Cherax destructor
TAGTAACAGGTGTTTGCCCAATGGTCGTAAGAGAAAGTCCGCTTGGCCAATACTGGCCCTGAAGATAGGGTATTAGAGCAAGAAGTTTGACCAACAGGGTAAAAGCTTGCCCAAATTGAGTAGTCTGAAACAAGGTTTAGGGGAGTTGGACGAAGAGTGAGCTGGTCGTTTCTGCGATGAACGAGAAGGAGTGTCGAATCGTCATGTGTGGGTCTTGGTCGTTTTGTGTGGGACCGGGGTGGTCCGATGGGAGACGGGCGGCGATTCATTGCCGCACCGTCGAGGGAGAAGCCGGAATCAAGGTCAGAGAAGAGCGAAGGTCAGACGTATCGAAGGGCCAGTCGGGACCCTGGTACCGAAGCAGGTGACGAACCAGCACCAGCAAGAGGTACAGGGGCATGAGAGGTGTCCAAAGAGTCATCCGTTAACGAGGGCAGGGTCAGTACTGGGTGCGGTATCAGGAAGGGCCCGGGGTAGTGGGTTCATGGATTGGGTCAGCCATGGTTAGGTTACTTCTTTCTTTTTATTTTTAAGAAAAAAAAAAGAAAGAAGAAAAGAAAATAAAAATAAAAAAAAGAATAAAAAAAGGGGGAACGTGGAGGAATAGGTCCTAGGAGGAATGAAAGGAGCGCAAATCCCCTCCGTGCCCAAGAGGACCTCAACCCCGCAAGTAGTGCAGATGCTGCATGGAACCCGTGCCATACCCTACCCTTCACGCCAGTAAACCAGCAATCCGGGATAGCAACCTCACATCCACCGAGCCATCTCGGCGGACAAAAGAGAGGGCGGCCGGATATCCGCCACAAAGCATACCGCCTTCGGCCACCACCCCGGAATCCGAAGGTGGCCTCCAGAGATACACCCGTCGCCCGAAAGATACCCAAAGCCACCCCGGGTGACCGGAGAGGATCGGGACATCCCCAGGCGATCCAGATTCCACGGCAAACTACACCACCGCCAAGGACCTCAACGAATGGGATGGACTACGATACCCTTCCCCTACCTAGGAACTAGAATGCCTGAGGAGAGAAGCTCCCAGGGTAAAACTGGGAAGGAAATAAGGGAGGGATGAGGGAGGAGGAGGGAGGAAAGGGAAAGGGAGGATGGGGAGATGGGAAAAGGGAGGGGGATTGGGGGTAATTAGGTTCGGTCTGAGGAAGAAGACCAAAAGGTCCAATTCCTCAGACCGATAGCCTCTTTACCACGTCAAGGAGCCCCCCTTAAAGAGGCTCGCGTCTGTAGCGATTATACTCCCGGCAAAGACGATGGTGGTGGAGTTGTGGTCCCAATATAGAAGTATTGACTTCTTGACACCTCTACAATTCTCGGGACAGAATCGGGAGGTCAACATATGATCATTATGAGAATGTTGCTGAGAACCACTGCACACATTCTCTCTCGTGATATTGACATCATCAAATCTTCTTTAATTCACATGCCAATTTAATGTTTCACTGGTTTACTCTCATTCATGTTCACTTTATTAAATTTCAACGTCGATGTGTCGAGATGAAAATGGTAACCCGTTACCATTCCAATGTATCCAACATGGCGGCCCTGGCTGACGTCCCTCAACCGTCGGCACACGAGGTATTTCTCTCCCCTCCAATTCCTTATAAAGATGATTCACTGGACTTTAACGTCCCACCAAGTACCGATAATAATTTCACATCACTTCCTTTACGAAAGTCACCCAGAATCAGGGTTGTGACCGTATCCAGTCAGATAGTCACGTCACCGAAGCCCTGCTTAGGCTTATACCGGTGTTGCTCGCCGGTGTCATGCACTATTTCACCAGTTACTGCCCTATTACCGAGCTTCCCGGACCGATTCTCCCTCACTACACGTTGAATGCATTGATAACACTTTATATTACGAATTGCGGCTGCTGACCACTGTCCGGTTGGCATAACCGCCAAATTCCTAACACCATCTCGTTAGGTACCTAAGCCTAGGTAATCCCGCGTGACACTGTCCGCGCTCTGCCCAGCTTCCTCGAATCCCCTCTGCCCGAACCTATCTGATGGTTCTATCTTCATACCCAGGTAAATGTTAAACTACTAGCAGCACATTAATGATATCTATTCATATTGGAAAGTTTATTGAATATAACTTTCGGAAAATACCAATATTTTCCACACCCACACTAGGTAACTGTCAAACTCCTTAACTCACCTACACCTCAGTAAATGCTATTACATCTAGTAAATGCTGTTTACTCTATTCCTGATAGCTTGGGGAGTGACCCTTCGGTTCCAGCTTGCAGAGACTGGCACTGTTGACCCCATGGAACACACAACTAGATGAATATTACTTGCGGCTGGCAGTGAAGTGGCCCTGAAGACGATCTCGCCGCTCCCTGCAGAGAATGTCGTACTCTCCGTCTATGTTATTCTGATCATTTTGCTCCTATGATCAGTTACACTGATCTTATGTATATGTATATATATAATCTCAAGGCACCCCTCAAGTGTTTACATTTAACTGGTACTTCACTTCTTTCCTTATTTAAGACAGCCTGACTATGGCAGTAACACTTCCTGGAGGCCTACTGCCAACCTTCACTACTTTTATTTTGTTTCTATTTTCTTCCTATTGTTTATTATGTTATGGCACTTGTTATATGTGTGTGTACTCACCTATATGTGGTTGCAGGGGTTGAGTCATAGCTCCTGGCCCCGTCTCTTCACTGTCCACTACTAGGTCACTCTTCCTGCTCCATGAGCTTTGGTATACATAAACGAGTGTCTGACCAAAAAACGTCAGAACCTCTGGTATAGAATCAGAAAACTTAAGCGAGAGAATAATGATAAAATCCACCAATGTTTCACCTGGGATGGAAAAATTCTAGTGAAGAAAACAAGTGTAGGTCAGTTGTATACTATCACAAATGAGAATGAACTATCAAGATTCCTTAGGGATGCAAATATTACAGAGACTGTATAAACACAATGTCCAAAACCAAACCCCTACGTATAGTGTGTATGTTTTGCCCATCTACCTCATTTAAGTATTTGTCTATCCTTTGATGAATATTTTTGACAAATAGTTTAATTTTTATTTTTAAATACATAGTTTTTACTTGTGCCCATTTTTCAACCCACATTCCTATATATTTTTATCAGCCTAATTGCTTAGAATTTATTATTACTTTTGATCACCTTATTTGCTAAAAATTGTATTTACCTTTTATCCTTTTCTCCAACCTCACTTCTATATATTATTGATCACCTTAACTGCCTAAAATTTTATTTCAAGCTATTTTTTAATATTAATAAATTCTACTTTTGTACACTTTGTACACTTTAGCACTTATTTCTCCTTTAATAGTTAACTTTCATTTTCTTTATATTACCTTTAATAAATTCTATAATCACAACTAGTGCAATACTGAATCTTAATATTTGTTCCATTATAACTTAATATTAATCATATTAATTTTCCAACCAGTTCTATTAGCTAGTTAAATAATAAATCAATTACATTGTAAAGATATTTCCCAAATCTCTGTGACTTTTGTTCAAAAGTGTGTTAATCCAATAGCTAGTAAAATCAATTGATCAGATATCATATCTTTAAGTTTAGCATTATTCATTGTTCTTAAGTCTTTTTAGAATCACACTCATATATAAACAATTGTTTAATTAATTAACTAACTCAGGTGCTAACTCAGGTGCTATAGTTTTAGATTCTTTTTAGCTGTAAATTGACTACCTTAGCTCATTTATTCATTTTTGTAAACATATCCAACGTACTAACTCACGTGCCAAGAACTCCTATTGCATTGTCCTATTCTTAAGTCTACTTGCATTGTTCTATTTTTAAGTTTAATTATAGAATCACACTAAATCTTATGATTCCAAACATTGATCCTGATACCAACCTTTTATTAAATGACATACATGAACCTAACAACAACTGTCATTACTACACAGCAGAACAGGCTAAAACACTACTCAAAGCCAACAATAACATAAATATCTTTAACTACAATGTCAGATCTTTAAGCAAACATTTTGATGGCCTCACTGCATTATTAAACTCACTACAGGCCAGAATGTCCATCATTGCTCTCACTGAAACCTGGCTAAAGCCTCATACTACAGATATCTATGCCATTACTGGTTACACAGCCATACACAATTGTAGGCAAGACCAACAAGGAGGTGGCACAGCTATGTTATACTCAGACCAGCTTGAATGTATCAAAAATACATGCACAAGAGATGAACATGGAGAATATATAATAGCTAAGTTTAAATCCAAATACCTACAAAAATCTCTCACAGTTATAAACATCTATAGATTACCACAGTCAAATATTCAGCAATTTAGTGAAAAATTAGGAAGTATGATTACTGATGCACACATGAACAAAGACCACTTAATCCTCACAGGAGACTTCAATATAAACCTCCTACAAGATCAGGACCCACAAGTTGTTGTTTTTTTTATATTTTATTTAAAAGACCTATTTCATCATACATAGTAATAATACAATAAAAATCATAACCATAAGGAACAATTACTCCCAACACGCAACAGTACATTAGTTACCCACACTAACTGACATTACGAATACAGTAAATTTTGTGTGAATGAATGGTTCAGAGAACCGACGAGTTGGTAAATTAGACACATATGCAACACTTGGATATCTTTATTGAGGAAAGTTTCGCACACAGTGGCTCATCAGTCCATACAGGAGAATCGTGAAGAACAGGAGGAGTGTGAGGTTGTCAGTCCCTCAATCTTGAGTCGATGTTGTCAGTCCATCAATCTTGAATAGAATAACAGCATATGAGCAGAGGAGCTTATATACTGTAGACAGGAGAGGTGCAGCAGTTGAGGAGTGTCACATTTGTCAATGTGAAGTAGGTCGTGCCCAGAAGCAGCGAGAAATCCTGTATTAAGATACAATGTTGCAGTGTCAGACAGGATGTGAATGAATGGTTCAGAGAACCGACGAGTTGGTAAATTAGACCACTCTCATCTCTTTACCTCATCCTCCGTGCTCAAGCATCTTTGCATTCATTCACGAATCATCTCATGAGCTGACTTCTCTCTCTCATTACACCCATACATGTGAGACCTCTTCATTCAAGCTTGCCATCGTTTCCCATTTTGTGCACTGACCTACTTCCACATTGAACAAATGTGACACCTCCTACAACTGCTGCACCTCTCCTGTCTACAGTACATAAGCTCCCTCTGCTCATATGCTGTTATTCTATTCAAGATTGATGGACTGACAACCTCACACTCCTCCTGTTCTTCACGATTCTCCTTTGTATGGACTGATGAAGCCACTGTGTGGCGAAACGTTTCCTCAATAAAGATATCCAAGTGTTGCATATGTGTCTAATTTACCAACAGTAAATTTTAACATGACATTCACTATAAATGAAAACTTGATACAAAACAATGACCATACAAGGTTCATACACCATAAACCTTAAATAACATCTCACCCAAAAGGCTCAAAACAAACAGTGGGATGTAAACAAACCCCACTTACCATAATGACAAAAAAAAACTGAAATTAATTATATTTATGAAACATATAATACTTTACACTGCAACCCCAACACCTATTTTTTTTTTTTTATAAAAATATGCACAATCATACATTACACAACCCAACAAGAGATAATAAAACAAGTCCCATGATACATTAACTCATAGCATAAGGAAGAATACACAATCCTTGAATAAAAGCAGGCCTTATCACGCTAATAACAGATCACTCGATCAAACACAACCCCAAAACCCAACACAATTATTATAATCAAAAGAAGCGCTAACCAAAACCCACACAAAATAACCATTACATTTCCATGGCACAACTAAAGATACCATCTATGACCGCATCCACAATCATAAGTACAGCTCACCCTGACACATGTCAGGGTGAGCTGTACATGTCAGCGCTAAACCACAAGGGTTATACAGCGCGGCGATGAAGATTCAAGAACAGTACGAGGCGACGAGATCCAGGACTGCAAAGGTTAGATACAGAGGTGACGAAGTTGTGACCACAGAGGTTGGAGACCTTAGTAACTCTAGAATAGAATAAATCTTGCAAGTCTCCCTTGGAGGCAGAGATGAGACTACCATGGAATACGTGAAACCTTCCTCCAAGACAACGAATTTCTCGTTTTTAGGTAAACTTGGCAACAGCGAGAATAAGTCGGTTATTATTATTATAATCAAATAGAAGCGCTAAACCACAGTGGTCATAAGTCGGGTGAGCCTCATTATAATTAAGGCAAGAGGAAGGCTGTAGGATGTGTTGGTATGATCGGCAGCACCACAGACTGGCATTATCATGGACCTGCAATATTCTCGAGGAACTAATACCCATATGGGTTTGTAGATTCCCCATAAACCTAAGTGCTAAAACCATAAGGGTCATACAGCACTACAGAGGGGTAGGCATTAGCAGTGGGAGTTACTGTAAGAGGAAAATGGAATCAAAGTTTGTACATTATGATTAAGCGCTAAACCCACAAGGGTCGCAGCACTAAAATATTAAAATAGTAAATTATAGGGAGTGCATTAAAGGGGAGACTGAGGTCAGAGAGGGTGTTGCCTTGTTGGCAATAAGAAATCTCCCAAGGGGTCATTGATTGGAAGGAGCAACTCAAGACACTGAATAGAACCCCTTTACATATCTTTAGGTTATAGAGCCCTTCATCAGCATCAAAGCACCAATATAGTTTTGTTAAGGTAACAGTTAGATCATGTGGTAGCATTGAATCTACCTGGGAAATAAGTAGTTATCAGGTTTGATCAGTTGGAATGGTAAAATTAGTTGGATCAAACACCCTTCACCCAGAGGCATCCTCTCCCTTTAAGGGCCTCACTAAGACTAGATTTTCCACAAACTTCTCTACGTGCAGGTAGATGAAATGATAAAAATAATTAAGAGGTTTTTATTTAGGAAGAGGTATCCAGAGCAGTGAGTTTCTCTTTGTCCTTTCCTTGTCTTGCAGCACGCCCTGCTGCTCTCCTTTCTATGATCTTCTTGCGGTCCTTGTCCATTTTGAGCTTCACCACACATACCTAGAAAGAGATTTGATATCTTTAAATTAGCACTTCAATTAAGTTCATGAGATTTAGAATTAACATTAAAAATGACTGAATTCAAAGCAATTAAAAATATCTAAGCTAAAATGTATATACGTATTTATATTCAGCAGCAGTTTACTCGTCTTAAGAGCCAGGCAAGTACATGCCTGGTGCAAAAGCTAGAAAGCCTGTGTGTCAGGTGGAGAGATGGACAAGAGAACCTTGCCCACACACCAGTGACTGCACACTGTGACAAAGCCACAACTTTCCAACCACTGCATCTCTCAGAGAATGGATTGCATTATCATCACGTTCAATAAATTATACATAAGCAGCAATATAGATTATCTAAATGTAAATCACCTTAGAGGGATGGATGCCAACATAAACAGAGGCACCATTTGCTTTTTCTCTCTGGATTCTCTCTATGTAGATGCAGTACTTCTTACGGTACACACTAACAATCTTTCCTACTTGCTGGCCTTTGTAGTGCCCACGAACCACCTAAAGAATAAGAACATACATTAGACAAAAGTTTTTTAAACCCAGCATGTTTCATTGCATAACACTAGTAAAAATTACCTGCAAAAAAAAAAAATTGTAGACCCACAAGGGGGGTTGTTACGCAGGGTTCTGCATGACATATATCGTGGAGAAGAGTGCCATAATTTTTATGAACTATGACAGTTGTAAATCAATGTATAAACTATGGATAAATGTCAACCATAATTTTAGAAATATGCTATGCATTTTATGGGTACTGTAAATTAGTGTAAACTGAAATGTAAGGAAATCCTGCCAGGGACTTATTTTCCAACTGTTTTGGTTAGCGGGTAAGCGTCGCTTGGGGCGGTCACAGGAAGGCAGCATGGAGTGGAGATGCTGGCCAGGAGCACTGTATTTGAGCTAGGTTTTCGTACTCTGTCTGGTTAGGAAACCCATTGGCTATTTTAATGCTTACCAGTAGGCTCACTGGGGCTCTGACATGGTCAGGGCTCGTTTGGTTGAGAGAGCTGGTGAATTTGGCTAACATGTTTTCGGAAGGAGAGTAGGGTAGAGTATGGTGTCCGCGGATGGCACTATCCCCATACACCCAGTGTTTGTTTATTTTACAGCGACTATCCAGCCTGCCGCCTCTTCATGTACTGGTTTTAGGTGTTTCAGCCACAAGAGAGATGGGTGTAGATTTAGTGTGTATATAGTGTTATCTTAAATAAATGTATATTTTTCTAACGAGGAATTTTCCCTGAACCCTATGATAACCAACCCATTCATGTGCTAAATGCTGGTTTAGCACTTTGTTTTAACTGGGATAGCCCTGGGAGGCCTAGTTTTACAGGTGATTTGTGTAACTTTTACCGTTTGCCCTTAGACAAGGAATTAAGGCCTCTGGTAATCCCATATTCTGCGTAACAGGGGTATCAATAAATTTGGCACCTGAAGCGAGTTACCTTAATGCCACCTAATTTTACTGTCAACTGTTGGACATCAACAGCTAATGCAAAAATTACCAATGCCCAATCCAGTAAGACTTCCAGAAATTGATTTATTCTCACTGAATTTTCATGAAGTATACAGATTGTTTTTTTCCATGTACACAAATAACTCACTCGTAAATGGTCCAAGTTGGACTGAAATGACAATCTTCAGTCTCCCAAGTGTATTATTCCAGCCACTGTACAATATTTTAACATATTCTTCGCTGCTTCCATTTGAACAAATTACAAACCAAACAAATCTCAATACAAGCATACCTCACTAATACAGCAAGTTAGGTTCCAGACTACTGCCATAAAACAAGTATCCCATCAAGTGAATAACATTTTTTACCTCCACTTGCCAGTGCATATAATTACCCAACTTGCCAGTGCATATGAAAGTCTAAAAACATGTTTAAATATAATTTATTAAATGCGTAATAGCACTAGACCTAAAAACACATTACATTAAAAATAAAAATGAATCACTGGTGAAAACCAAATGCTGAAAATAAAACTTGAATAACTGAAAAGTCTCATTAATGAAGCACTCCAAACAGAAGTGCCTTAACCCTTTCACTGTTGGTGCCGATGTTAGTGACGTATTAATACCCCAAAATTCTAGCGGCTTCAAATCTAGCAGGAGAAAGCTGGTAGACCTACATGCGAGATAATGGGTCTGCGTGGTCAGTGTGCACAGTATAAAAAAAATCCGGCAGCATGCAGTGCATGAGAAAAAAACTCCGACAGTGTTTTTGGATTAAAACTCCAACTTTGAGGTGTATTTTCGTATGGTATTTATAGTTGTATTTTCGTTTTCTTGGTCTCATTTGATAGAATGGAAGATATATTACAGAAATAATGATTTTGATTGGTTTCACAGATTTTTGCTGATGTTCAAGAGTAAATGACATCACCGTCCAATGCGTGTCCAACTGGCCAGTCTAATATGCAGTCACAAATGGGTTGACATTATTCATACAATAATGCAGTAGTCTGCATAACAGTAAATCTTCTATTTTTTGTGTAAATAAAAATTCAAAATGGAAAGCAAGAGTAATATAAGAGGGGCCTGGAGACATGACTAATGAACAGAGAAAATGTTATTTTAGTGCCAGGAATGTCTGCATTGTTTATTCTGGACCCTGTTTTAAAATTGGCATCTTTTGGAATTTGCATGAAATTGGCCAAATTGCCAATTTCTGACCACTTTATTGGGTAGTTGGAATCGGTAAATGGGCGCTTTCTTGAACTCAATTGATAGAACAAATGGAGTTCTAAAGAAATAGCTGAGTTTGGTTGACTAACAATGGAATTGGCTGAAAATAGGGCTCAAAGTGTGCGAAATTGCAGATGCGTATATATCGCCAAGACAGCTAAATTAGCGAGAGCGTAATTCCATAAGTTTTCCATCAAATTTCGTACTTTTGGAGTCATTACCATCAGGAAAAGATTCTCTATCATTTCATACAATTTTTTTTTTTTAAATTCTTTGACACAGAGGGAGTTCAGGATCAGAGGTCTCATTACAGGTGAGGTACACCTGTAATGTATTATGTAGGTGAAATACTATCTTGGATATACATATTTGCTAAGAAACGCAATATTTTGACTGGAAAATACACAAACATCCCCGCACATTGGAGAAAGAAACTGATGTTTCAGTCCAACTTGAAACATGAACTAGTCTCACATTAAAACATGAAGGTAAAGGAGCCTCCTCTCTCTTACATACTGGCTCCCTTACCTTCGTGTGTTAACTAGTTAATGGTCCAAGTCTGACCAAAACATCACCATAAGTTTCTTTCTATGTGCAAGTTATTTGTATATTACATATTTGCAAGTTTGTTTGCTTGTTTTTTCCTGTAATTCAGTCCCCATAAAAGCCAGTGCAACCAAACAGCCACAGGCTTCCTTGTTCTCTGGAGGAACAAGGGATACATTTTTGTGGGATACACTATCTTGAGTGACATTTTAGTTCTTATGCCAATTTAAAAAATAAAATTGGGAATGGTGCCCTTTGCATTAAGTTTTTGTTTTGGTTGTATCAATTTTAATTTCAAATCTCAGCTCAATTGAACTCAATCATATTTCTTAACCCTTTCAGGGTCCAAGGCCATTTTTGGAAGGGGTGCCGCCAGTGTCCAAGAATTTAAAAAAAAAAATCTTATTTTTTCTTATGAAATGGTAGAGAATCTTTTTCTGAAGGTAATAAAACAAAAAGTACGAAATTTGATTGAAAATTGACGAAATTATGCTCTCGCGAATTTTGATGTGTCAGCGATATTTACGCATCGGCAATTTTGCCGACTTTGACTCCCGTTTTAGGCCAATTACATTATTCCAGTCGACCAAATTCATAGCTATTTCACTAGTATTACTTCTATTCTATCGATTGAGCACAAGAAATCGCCCAGTCATCTGTTTCAACTCCAAAATAAAGTGATTGGAAATTGGTAATTTAACCAATTTAACTCAAATTTCAAAATACAGTGGTAACTCGGTTAACGATATTTTTTCGTTCCAGAATGCTGTTCAAGTGTCATTACCAAACGAATTTATCCCCATAAGGAATGATGTAAAATAAGACTAGTCCTTTTAGACCCCAAAAACACACTTACAAAAGCATTTAAAAAAATAAACTTACATAAAAGGGCGAGTTTGGGGACCATCGTTAACCGAGGTACCACTGTAGTCCAATTTCAAAATTGGGTGCAGAATAAACAATGCAGGCATTCCTGGCACTAAATTAACATTTCCTCTGTCCATTAGTTACGTTTTCAGTCTTTACAAATGAATTGCATTTTTATTTTTTATTCACAATGAATTTTTATTCAAACCAAAAAATGGAAGATTTACTGTTATGCAATATTGTAATAATTGTACAAATAATATCACCACATTTGTGAACATATATTAGACCCACCAGCTGGCGCATATTAGACGTGTGAGGTCATTTGTTTACTCTTGAACATCGGCAAAAATTTAACATTTCAGCTACTTAGAGCTCAGTTTCAAGCCATTTCCAGTACTAAAACCAATCAAAATCATCTCTATATCTGTAATATCTCTTCCATTCTATCAAATGAGACCACGAAATCGCAAATATAACTATAAAAAGTATACGAAAAAACATTGCAAATTCGCTGTTTTAATCAAAAATTAGTTTTTTTTTCTCATTATGCACTGTGTGCTGCAGGATTTGTTTTATGTGGTGCACACTTACCACATAGATGTCTTCTCTCATATATAGGCCCAAATTTACCGCTCAAAGCTTATCTGAGTGAGCTGAGCTCATGACGTAGAACTACGGTGTTTGAACCCAGAATTCAAAGCCATAGAACTACGGCACGGACCCTGAAAGGGTTAAAAGCAGTGTATGAAATAAGTGTATGTACGTAGTAACCAATTACAAGTATTTACATGTAAATGAACACACTTCCATACAACTACACGTCCTAACTCATAACTACACTGAAGACGGATTACTGTCAGGGTATATTTGTAAACAGCACTGCTTGCAATGCAACTGGCCAATGTTATGAAATTTTAAATTACAACAGTTTTTCCACATACTGAATATCTTAAAACCACAACACAACCTTTAATCTGATCATTAACAATTTACTTTTGTATATACAAAAAGCTTTAGTTTTGCATATCAATATCTTTGCAGAGCTGTGAATAATTATCTTCAATCTTAGACAACAATTATTAAATGTAGAGGAAAAATATTGAAACCAAGGACTCCCTGTTAGTTACTTTTAAACAAAATGCAGTCACTTCATAAGAAGTGACATCTAGCATACAATGCCATTATTGCATAATCTAAACACCTTAACAGTGGTTTACACTTCAACATTAACCCGTTAAACTGTAGGATATCCTAAAAAAAAAAAAAATCACGCACCAACAACAGGCGCATAAAAGAGTCAACAATATTTACATTTTACAATTTAATGACTCCAAGATATATGACTGTTTTAATTTTTAATTGCTTTTAAGGCACTTGCTCGCGTATCTATTTTTCGTCCAATTTTTTTTTTATTTTTGGTGTACGTTTAGAAGCATATATGTAACATAATATGACAGTTTCAAGAAGATTGGCCAACTGAGAAAAAAGAAATGTTTACTGATTTTGACAAATGGCAGCACTTTTTGACAAATTGGCACTATGAGTGGCTCTTCCGACAATCCCCAATGTTAGAATACGTCTAACACTAATTTTGGCAGAATGCAATTAATCTAATATACCTTATTTTCGTGCTGAAAAAAATACATTTGCTACGCTTTTTGGCATTCACCAAAATATCTGCCTTTTACCCCCACAAAATCAAAAATATTTGAGATATTCCAAAGAAGACTTGAACAATAATTCAAACACACTGTTTTATATTGTCTGAAAATCATTTCAATCCAATCATTATTAACCCTTTGGGGGTCCACGAATTTAAAAAAGAAATTATTTTTTCTTATGAAATGATATAGAATCTTTTTCCGATCATAACACCACAAAAACTATGAAATTTGATCGAAAACTAACGGAATTATGCTTTTGCGAAATTAGCGGTATCCATGACATTTACGCATCGGCGATTTTGCCCACTTTGAGCCCTATTTTCAGCAAATTCCAATGTTTCAGTCTACTAAAATTATAGCTATTTCGCTAGAACTCCATTTCTTCTATCGATTGAATACAAGAAACCGCCTTTTACCAATTTCAACTACCCAAAATGGTCATAAAATGACAATTTGGCCAATTTCACACATTTTAAACGATGCCAATTTCAAAATAGGGTCCATAATAAACAAGGCAGACATTCCTGGCACTAAAATAACATCTTCTCTGTTCATTAGTCACATCTCCAGACCCCTCTTACATTACTTTTGCTTTCCATTTTGAATTTTTATTCTCACAAAAAGTAGATTTACTGTTATGTATACAACTGCATCATTGTAAAAATGGTATAAATAATATCAGCGCACTTGTGCAGGAATATTAGACTCTCCAGTTGGTGTGTATTGGACACATGGTGTGATTTGTTTACTCTTGAACATTGGTCAAAATCGAACATTTTCGCTACTTTGCACTCAGTTTCAAGGTACTTGTCATCGTGAAACCAGTCAAAATTGTCTGTTTCTGTAATATATCATCTATTCTATAAAATGAGACTAAGAAAACGAGAATACAAGCATAAATACCATACAAAAATAGACTGCAAAGTCGCTGTTTTAAACCAAAAACACTGTCATTTTTTTTTCCTCATTATGCACTGTGTGGTGCAGAAATTTTTTTATACTGCGCACACTGACTGCACAGACCCATTCTATCACATCTAGGCCTAACAGCCTGTTTCGGCTTGATTTGAGGGCGCTAGAATTTAGGCGTACTAGTACGTCAATAACCACAGTGCGTAAAACGTACTTGTACGACCATAACCCCGAATGGGTTAATGGTAAAAAAGCAAAGCAATAGGCGGAAATCTTGCTTTCAAGATATTTGGGTGAACGCGCGGGCTAGCTAATTACGTCAGAAAAGTACAAAAAAAAAATTCACAAAAATCGCGCCATTTTGGGCTTTTCTATGCAATATTAAGTGATTTCTTATTGTTTCCCGTGTATGAAACACTGTTTTCTCTAGTTCTACCAGAGGTAACATCGAAAACCCTTCTCTTATAGTCGGTAACATTTCTTCAAGGCCACCACCACCCTCCAGTATATTATTATTATAATCAAATAGAAGCGCTAAACCACAGGGGTTATACAGCGCTGCAGGTTATTGCAGGATGCAGGGAGAGTGGGTTGTAAGAGGGAGATGGATGATTAGTAGGGTATGGAGTGCAGCATGACGGTGGATAGTGCAGGGATAGAAGGTAGCAAGAGATCGAGGTAGAAGGGACTGTGGGAGGTGCTAGAGGTGTAATCTTCAGAGTTTGTGTAGTAAGTCAGTTTCTGTCAAAAAGTCAACAAGAGAGTCAGGATTAAAGGAGGGTCCATCTGCAAGAAGGGAAGGTAAAGAAAGGGCCGCAGAGCGAAGACGTCGTTGGAGGTAAATTCTGCGTGCTCGTTGA
>WNWK01004793.1:14720-56434 GCA_009830355.1 Cherax destructor
TAATTACATGTCCCATCTGATTTCCCAGATTTTCCATGCCTGCAGATACCAAGTGCATAATATTCACATAGGCCTGGTTTCCGTTTGCCCTGGTTTTTAGTGACTGTGTTCCCCATTGGTGGGTGTGTTCCAATGGAGCCTTCAACTGTTTCCGGTAATTTATCTTCATTATTTCCTGGCATCCCCTTGTTTACTATCTACCGTGGTATTGCTAGTTTGTACCACTGTTTTGTGTGTGTCCTTGTCTACACCTGTTTCCCCATCATTTATTTCACTAGAGCTACTGTCCCTCTTCAGGTCACCATCATTTATTTCCCCATTCTTAAATATATTGGGTATCATTTCAACATCTGTACCGGGCGGTAGCATCATCTGGCCCTGATTTTTACTGACCCAACTGTTATAGAAAGCTGTCATGTTTTGTATGAAGTCCGATTTGGTGTTGTCATCTTTTAATATCGATGTGGTTTTATTCCACAGTTCAGTCTCATTTGGACATACCCAAAACACTTCCCTTGTTTAATATCTCGGGTGGTAGAGTCTTGAATGTCTACACAAGGGCGTGGCAGCATTTACCACAAAAGATGCATGTAATCCATGCAGAGGAACGTTTGCTTGTTTGGTTGCATATTACACAGGGTTTCATGATTGATTTTGTTGGTTGCTTTACTGTATATTCTACTAATAGGTTCCCTGAAGTGGTGATCCGTCTATTTGTATCGTATCTATTTTATTTGCATGTGTAAATGTTGGACAATCTTACCTCGTAGAAGTTATTCTTTATTACAAAAATAGCGATGATTCTGATTATACCTGGAGAGGGTTCCGGGGGTCAATGCCCCCGCGGCCCAGTCTGTGACAAGGCCTCAGTTATAAGACTGAAAATAGGTTGAAATTGAGCTCAAAGTAGAGGAAATATTCAATTTTTGCACATGTTCAAGAGTAAACAAACCACAGCACGCATCCAATACACATCAACTAGTGGGTCTAATATGAGTTCATGAAGGCAATGATATTTATTCAATTATTGCAATATTGCATAACAGTACATCTATTTTTTGTGTGAATAAAAATCAATGAAATTGGCCCAAAATAGGACTCAGTGGGCAAAACCGCCGATGCACAAGTATCACTGACAGCAAATTCACAATAATACAACTTATTTTTCCATCAAATTTCATACTTTGTTTTATTACCTTCAGAAAAAGGTCTACCATTTCATAGATCTTTTTTTTTTAAATTCTTGGACTCTGTGGAAAAGTCTCAGATTGGGGTTCCAGACCCTCAAAGGGTTAAAGGTGTTACAGCATTTCAAACATCGTTTCTCTTGGAATAATCACTATATATATATATGGTATATATACTACTGTATAACTTATTTTTTTTTAAATATTTTTATCTTATAAGGATATGTACAAGGAATACAGTGGAACCCTGACTAACGTAAGCTCCATATAACGTAAAAATCGTGTAACGTAAGCATTTTTCGCAAAATATTTGTCTCGTGTAGCGTATATTTACTCGTGTAGCGTAACGTACCAGACCTGTCCGCCTGCCCCGCGCCTGCGCAGGACGCCAGTCTGGCGTTGTTTACAATCGAGAGAACATTACCCAGTGCGCTCTTTCAAACATTCACGATACTTTTGTTGTATTTTTTGGTGGTTTAGTGATTGTCACTGAAATAAGTCACCATGGGTCCAAAGAAGCTTCCTAGTGGCACCCTGTGGTAAAGAGATTGAGGAACACCATCGAAGTGAAGAAAGAGATTGTAGAAAAATACGAGTTGTGTACGTCTGAGTGAGCTTGCCAGGATGTACAAGAAAACCCCATCTACTATCAGCACTATCCTGGCAAAGAAATGAGATCAAGGAAGCTAATGTTGCAAAAGGGGTTGATATGTTAACTAAAAATAGATCAAAAACAGTGGATGAGGTTGAGAAGTTGTTGATGGTGTGGATAAACAAACAATTAGCAGGTGATAGTATTTCCACGGCGATAATTTGTGAAAAGGCAAGGCAGTTGCACGCAGATCTTGTCAAGACAATGTATGGAACCAGTGCTGAGGAGTGATTTTAAAGCCAGCAGAGGCTGGTTTGACAGGTTTAAGAAGCTTAGTGGCATACACAAGTGTTGTGAGGCATGGTGAGGCAGCCAGCTCAGACAAACGTGCAGCTGAAAAATTTGTGAGTGAATTTAAGGGGTTTGTAGTGGCTAAAGAATTCCTCCCCCAACAAGTGTTTAATTATGAAACAGGCCTGTTTTGAAAGAAAATGCCCAACAGGACCTTCATTACTCAAGAGCAAAAGGCACTGCCAGGACACAAGCCTATGAAAGACAGGCTAACTCTTATGATGTGTGCCAATGCCAGTGGTGATTTTAAAGTGAAGCCTTTACTGGTGTATCATGCAGAAAATCCCAGAGCCTTCAAGAAACACAATGTTAACAGGAATAGTTTGTGTGTTAATTGGAAGGCTAACACTAATGCATGGGTCACTAGGGACTTTTTCATGGAATGGTTGACTGAAGTGTTTGGTCCTAGTGTGAAGAAATACCTCCTGGAAAAGAAATTGCCACTCAAGTGCCTCCTGGTACTGGACAATGCTCCTGCTCATCCTCAACTTGGAAGTGTTTGTCTGACAAGTTCAATTTCATTAGAGTGAAGTTCTTGCCTCCTAACACCACTCCTCTCATCCAGTTCATGGACCAGCAGGTCATTGCAAACTTTAAGAAACTGTACACCAAAGCAGTGTTTCAGAAGTGCTTTGATGTGACCTCAGACACTGCATTGACCCTAAGAGAGTTCTGGAAAGATCACTTCAATATCATGCATTGCATAGGCCTTATAGGTAAGGCTTGGGAGGGAGTGACTTCCAAGACTTTGAACTCTGCTTGGAGACCACTGTGGCCAGATTGTGTTGAAAAGAGGGATTTTGAAGGATTTGAGGCTGACCCTGACCCTGATGACCCTGTGCCTGTTGTGGAAGATATTGTGGCATTGGGGAACAGCCTGGGGTTGGAGGTGAGTGGTGAGGATGTGGAAGAGTTGGTGGAGGAGCACAGGGTAGAGCTAACAACTGAAGAGCTGCAAGAGCTGGAACTGGAACAGCATCAGACCAGAGCTGAGGTTATTGCTTCATAGGAGGAGGGAGAGAGTGTGAAGGAGGTACCTTCTTCAGAGATTAAGGAAATGTGTTCTATGTGGAGTAGGTTGCAGACATTTGTTGAAAAACACCACCCTGAGCAAGCTGAAATGAGCCATCTGTGCAACCACTTCAGTGACAGAGCCATGTTGCACTTCAGGAAAATATTAAGTCGCCAAAAACAAGAGGACTGTGGACAGTTATTATTTCACAAGGCAGGGATCCAGCGACTCTCAAGCTGGTCCTAGTGGCATTAAAAGAAAAAGAAGGGAAGTAACCCCAGATAAGGACTTGTTACCTGAAATCATTTTGGAGGGGGATTACCCTTCCAACCACTAACACCCTGCCCCTGTCATCCTCCCTATCTTCCAGATGCCTGCAACTCTCTTCAATAAAGGTAAGTAAATGTTATTTATTAATGTTTTTTTATTATTTAGTATGTGAATATTTTTGGGTGGAACGGATTAATTGTATTTACATTATTTCTTATGGGAAATAAGGTTTCGAATTACGTATTTTTCGTGTTAAGTAATAGCTCCTGGAATGGATTAATTACGTTAGTCGGGGTTCCACTGTACTTCTATTACAATTGAGTAATACTCCTCAAAAATGGAAATTATTCATTGTTTGACCTTCCTGGGTTATCCTGGGTTAAATATATACTAAAGTGTGCTTTGTGGTTGAATTCCACTGTTAGTATCATGAAATTTTAATAAATTTGGAATGAATAAGTCATCTTAGTGTCACTTGCACACCCTGCTTGCTGGCAGGGATGCTAGTGGTGGAACAACAGCTTCTGGTTCATTGTTTACTTTTGCTAGTTAGGCATGCTAACTATTATCTTAAGACATTCCTCACCTGAGTAGTTAAACATGATACATGTGTGGAACTTGCTGACCTTAGATTTTTTTGAATGTATGAATAGATGGAAGACCAAAAGAGTTACACCGAGGTCAAAAATACTAGCAGGTGGAAGATTTGTAGGTATGAAAAATTGTGTGCACTAGTACATTGGGCAAATACAACAGCATTTGCATACCAAAATGTTGGACACAGTTAAAAGGCTAAAAGTAACATACCTGAACTTCATCATCCTTGCGAATAGGAATTGATCGAACATTGTACTTCTGTCTCAATTCTTTAGAAAGAGGGGCAGACATGAACCTTCGACGTATGTGGGAAGGTGCATTGAAGTAACGATCTCGGTTCTTGCGCCGAGAAGCTGTTTTCAGCTTGTTAAGCTTCATGGTGGATACTGAAAATGAAGAATTTAATAACACACAGGATGTAATTTAATAGTATACAAATAATTGAGAAAAAGAAAACATGGTTCAGCAGTCTTTTCTGAATCCTAGAGCCAGGAGAACAGTACCTGGTGTAGAAGTTAGAGAGCCTGTGTGTCAGGTGGAGATCTAGACAAGAGAACCTTGCCTATACCCCAGGGACTGCACACCATGACGGACAAGGTCACAACTCCCTAACAGCTACGTCTCTCAGAGAATGGATTGAGTTGTCATCATATGAACAGAGCAAGATAATACTAGCCACTTCCCAAAGTAAAGCAACCAAAAATATTAACTCTTTAAAAATAAATGCACTGGGCCAGCCAGCTGGCCCAGTGGCTAGCACATCGGTCTGGAGTTTTATGACATTCTGATCGCGGGTTCTATCCCTGCCTGTGGCATGGTTTGAAACCATTGCTACGAGTCATCTTTTAGCATGTTATTTACATCCCCTATATTTATTCGCATTTTTCATTTATACACTCAATCATGCTTATTATATTATTGCATCTTTAAGTTTGTTTACATTTCTCTAGACTGTAATCACGTGTGTTATGATAAATTTTAACTTTTAATAAAGAATTTGTGTATATTTTACAATAGTAAATGATGAAAGACTAGAATCTACATATATTTTATGCATTCACGACATACCTAACTTTAATTTTTCCAGTAGCAAATCTCCAAAAAATTACAAATATATTTATTGAAAACATCCCACATATAAGTGGACCTGAACAGTTCAAACCAGTGTTGTTCAAGGGTAAACTGTATACATAAATAGGCAGTCAGATAAATTCTGATGACAAAGCACTAAAGAGATGGAAAGATTGATGCAGCAGTCTGAGAAGTGGCAGATGCATCATAATGTAGACAAATATAGGTCTGGGAGAATTATGGCACTTATAGTGAATAATGTACATCTCAATCAGTAAGTGCAAGTTCTGGTTAGCAGTAATCTCAAGCCAAGACAACAGTGCATAAGTGTTCAAAATGAAGCTAATAAAATTCTTGGCTTCATATTGAGAAGTATAAATAATAAGAGTCCTCCAGTTAAATTTCAACTTTATAACCTTGGTAAGACAATTTAAATTATGCCACACAGTTCTGGTCACTATTACAAAAGGAACAAATATGCAGGAAAAAGTATAACAAAGTTGATCCCATGTATGGAAAGCTTTCCTACAAGGACAGACTGAGGGCATTGAATCTGATCAATGGAAAAGCACAGAATAAGGGGTGACAGACTGGTGTATAAATGGAAAACAGGAATGAAAGGTAAATAAATAGTTTGCTAAAAATATATCACAAAGACAAGATTCACAGCAACAGGGTAGTTGAAAAATTTAGATGTAGAGAGGAAATAGGAAAACATCTTATGTTCTTAAGTACATGAGTGGGTGCGAGCTCAACCTACCCAGCATGGGTTATTAGGCCTGCTACAGTGCTGCTTTCCATGGCCTTGAGAAACGGATGGACAAATCTGTTAAAGAGGGCTTGAATGTTAGGACCCCAATGGAAACAATGCTATGTATGATAATTATGTAACTGTATTTGTGTATACCTGAATAAACTTACTTAGGACCTGCCTAGTATTGGCTGGTAGTGTTCCTCCATTCCTAACTTATGCCTTACAGTTTCCATTCTTAACGTGAAAAAAAAAATATATATAGGCCTTGAAAGCGCATACACGCTACAGCACAATCATGTAAAATTAACCTATGATGACGATAAAAGAAATGTCGGTGTAACATTTCCATTAGGGTGGTTCATTAAGAGTTAGGACCTTTTTAGAATTAACAAAGCCTAGGGAAGCGCTTTCTATAAAACAATGATTACAAAATATTACCACAACAATACCAATAAAGGCTAGAAACGCTCTAAAAAACTACATTTAACAAGGAAAATATTCACGTGTTTACACTGACCGTGTACCAGCAATCATCACCCACACCAACATCCAATCTCAACTTCAAGCCTAAAATATACAATCATCTACTTCCAGAATGCACGGGAAACCTCAGCCGCCAGGGCATCAGTTCCCCAACAGTGCGTGAAGATGCAAGCAAGAGTTAAATATATGACGATACCGTGGATTGAGGCGGATAACAAGAAGAGTCGAGCGGTACGTACATGCTGACGCAGCCACCAGTGTAAAGGAGACCGCCAGGGCTGCCAATCCACCGCCGCCGCCTGCTGCATTGTGGGTAACTCTTACCCCCTTCCACTCTCATATATAAAATAAAATATATACAATAAATACGATAAATTAATGGATCATTTCAACGTGATATATAGTTTTTTACAGAATTGGATAACATTTA
This sequence comes from Cherax destructor, assembly GCA_009830355.1. NCBI lineage: Eukaryota > Metazoa > Arthropoda > Malacostraca > Decapoda > Parastacidae > Cherax > Cherax destructor. The sequence goes on from WNWK01004793.1 coordinate 21,468, forward strand.
AATCTAAGGTTTTAAACCTAATAGAACAGGATACAACTTAATGAACATTCCGCATATATACAAATACAAATTTTATTTCTTCGCAATTTTACATAGAAGTTTACATAGAAGTGCAAGAAGAGCCACTGACATGCCATGGCATTGACGGTAGCTTGATCTAATGGATTATAGACTATGTACATAATATTGGAGAAATTGATTGAGTTTGACTTGTTTAAATATTGTTCAGATTACAATATGATGATATTACTTTGTTCAAATTACATTATGGTGATACTACATTGTAACAAGTGTTTAGTAGGATGGTAGTTAATAGTAAAAATTGAAATTATCTTAAGGAAAATAATATTTAGCATTTTTAAAAGTAATTTACAGAATGCGTATTTAGTTTAGGGTGAGTAGGTGGTAATATAATAGTAATATAATGGAAAAAATTGAAATTATCTTATAGGAAAATAACATTGAGCATTTTTTAAAGTAATATAATAGAACATAATAGTAAAAATGAAAATTATCTTATAGGAAAATAACATTGAGTATTTTTTTAGTATGAGTATTTAGTTAAGGGTGAGTAGGTTGTTTTTTAGAAGAGTCTTAAAATGATTTTCAGACAAGGTTATTTTAGTATTTACTGGTAATGAATTCCAGATTCTGGGGCCCTTTATGTGCATAGAAATTTTACATAGGTTGATATGGACACGGGGTATATCAAAAAGTGATCTGTGCCTTGTGTTGTGGTCATGGGTCCTATTAAAGTTGGTGAGGAGAATTTTGAGCGGAGGGTTTATATTAGAATGTAGAGTTCTATATATGTAGTAGGCACAAGAATAAGTGTTAATATTCTTTATGGTGAGTAGTTTTAGGCTTTTGAATATTGGCGGAGTATGCTGTCTAGAGTGGGAATTTGTTATCATTCTGACTGCAGCCATTTGCTGGGTTATGAGTGGTCTAAGGTGATTTACTGTTGTTGATCCCCATGCACAGATTCCATAAGTGAGATAAGGGTAGATGAGTGAGTGGTATAGTGCTAGGAGAGCTGATTGAGGCACATAGTAGCGTATCTTTGATATTATGCCTACTGTTTCTGGACCTGAATATGTATACAAAGACATTGTAGTTATTTTCATGGTGACGCATTAAACCCGTAGGGCTATACAGCGCCTGGGAAATGATGGGTAATCAGGATTTTTATATAATCCTTACGATCAAGGAAATAACCCAAAAAAATATAACCAAAAAAGGATAACCCAAAAAAGTCACTTTGACTTTTTTGGGTTATCCTGGGTAATCTACACATATGCTGCTATGTATGATAATTTATGTAACTGTATTTATGTTTCTGGACCTGAATAAACTTACACTAGCTCATGAATGGAAACATTTCGAAGTGTTTCCTTACACACACTGTGTGGGGTTACACATACAGTGTGTGTGGTTACACACACACACAGTGTGTGTGTAATCGACATGTGCCTAGGACAAAATGGTAACTAACATATATTTATTAGTTTATAATGTATATTTTATTATATAATTATTAATGAAGCATAAAACCAAAACAAAAATTTAGTATACAAATGAAATAAAGATCATAGTAAACTTTAAAGTGTATATATTTATACTCAGATATACACAGTACTCGATATGTAAGGGTGCTCATAAAAAAAATGAGGCTGTGGAATTTTTTTAAGCCACAGACCTGGTCACAGACCGGGCCGCAGGGGCGTTGACCCCTGGAACTCTCTCCAGGTAATATTATTATTCATAATAAAGTGATTTATTTCTTATATGTTTAAAATTTTAAATATATTTTATATATATTATGAGAACAGATTACATAACATAAAAGGTGATATGAAAAAGACCTGGAAACTCCTATCTGAAATTCTAGGAAATAAAAAGATATCCAAAAACAAAACAATCAAATAAACAAAATCAGGTGAACCCCAGCTCCCACCTACTGAGACAGCAAACAGACTTAATGTTTTCTTCTTCACCATAGGAAAGAATCTAGCGAGTAAGATCCAAAGCTCAAACACGAAAGTGATCAAATTTCTTTGTTGCCAGATTTCTTTGAAGAAGCTTTATTTTATTATGTAAACTGACTGGGCAAGTTGTGTAATAACTTTGTTCATTCCTTAAAGTGCCAAATTTAAATATTGGAGGTGATGCATTACATCTGTAAAGAACATCAGATTCTGTCCATCAGACTAACTCACCGACAACTACCCGAATACACTATTCCTAGCTCCAACCAACCCAATAGAAGTCTCGCTCATCATCAACACCCTTCAAAACAAGGCAGGAGATATAAACAGCTTACCACCTTTTATGTACAAAAAAGCTTCACAAGTACTGTTACCAATTATTGCAGCACTCTTCAACAAATCCCTCGAATCCTCCACCTTCCCATCAATTCTCAAAATATCGAGGGTCACCCCGATCCACAAAGGAGGTGATCAAGCAGACTTTAATAACTATAGAGTACAGACCAATATCTAACTTATCTCTGCTCTCTAAAATCTTTGAAAAATTAATTCATAGGCAATTCAATTCCTACCTCGTCTCTCACAACATACTAAGCCCCTGTCAATTTGGATTCAGGACTAATAAAAGCACAAATGATGCTATTATACACATGCTAGAACTAATATACACAGCTCTCGAGAAGAAAGAAGTCCCGCTGGGAATCTTCATTGATTTACGTAAAGCTTTTGATACAGTCGACCATGATTTACTGCACATTAAATTAACACACTATGGTATAAGAGGGCACTCCCTCAACTACTTAGTAACCTTAGTAACAGAAGCCAATACGTGTACAAAAATGGAGCTAACTCTTCCACACAACCAAATACAGTCGGTGTCCCACAAAGAAGTGTCTTTGGCCCACTCCTCTTTCTCATTTACATCATTGACCTACCGAATGCATCACAACTGAAACCCATATTATTTGCAGATGACACTACATACGTCTTTTCTCACCCAAACCCAGTCATACTGGCCAACACTGTTAATGCAGAATTGCAGAAAATATCTACCTGGATGATGACTAATAAGCTCACTCTCAATACTGACAAAACCTATTTCATTCAGTTTGGAAACAGAGCTACAAATGTTCCACTTAACATAACGCTCAACGGATCACCCATCACAAGACTCACAGAGGGAAAGTTCCTAGGAATCCACCTTGACAGTAGCCTCAAATTCCAAACACACATACAACAAATTTCCAATAAAATCCCAAAGACAGTAGGCATACTATCAAAGATACGTTACTATGTGCCTCAATCAGCTCTCCTTGCACTGTATCATTCATTCATCTACCCTTATCTCACCTTTGGAATTTGTGCATGGGGATCAACAGCATTAAATCACCTTAGACCACTAATAACCCCGCAAAAGGCTGCAGTCAGAATGATAACAAATTCCCAATCCAAACAGCATACTACACCAATATTCAAAAGTCTAAAACTACTCACCGTAAAGAACATCCGTCAGCGATGACAGAGGGTGTGCCGGGCTCACGGGAAATTCCCCTGCAGGGACAGCGCCGTGGAATTCGACTGCGAGGCAGCTGTCAGGTGTGCCACAGGCAGTGTGCACTCAGTTCCTCAAGCTTCAGCATCCGTGTGCATGGTGGATGTCTGGGCACCCGGAGGGCTCCAGGTGGGAGCAACAAACAGCCCCTCCCAGCAGACAGAGAGGGCCTGGGATCTGCAATCAAGGCGTCCACCAGGACGTTGACACATCCCCAGGGCAGCTCTCCCTCGGGCTGCTAGCGGAGTCGCTGACCTCTTGGACCTCTTGGGGAGGGTCGATGGTGCTCCTGCAAGCAGCAGATCCTGGCGCAACCTGCTGCTGTTTGCAATGGCTGTCTGGCTGTCCTGCCGAAGAGGGACAGGTACCTAGCAACATCTGTTGTTGGACCAATGGATGCATTCCCTAGAATGTTTGTTAACTCTTCATTACTCTGTAATTTGTTCTTGATTGTAACCATGTATGGACGTGTTTATGATTCATTACCTTTGTAACTTGTCATGAGTGTGACCAGCTCTACCTGGAGCTCATTACCTTTGTAACTTGGTCATAATTGTGACCAGATCTAGTTCATTACCGCTGTAACTTGCTCAGCTATCAAAACTTTCGAGTCCAGTCCCTGGACCAATTATGTACCTCTGTAATCTTTTGACTGCCGCCCACAGGATGGGTATGGGGTGCATAATAAACATATTAAACTAAAAAAAGAACATCCACACTTATTATTGTGCATACTACATACATAGAACACTACACTCAAACATAAACCCTCCACTTAAACTTCTCCTCACCAACCTTAACAGGACACACGACCATAACACAAGACACAGATCACTTTTTTATGTAATCCGTGTCCATATCACCCTGTGTAAAAACTCTATGCACATAAAGGGCCCCAAAATCTGGAATTCATTACCAGTAAATACTTAAGTAAGACTCTTCTCAAAAACCACCTACTCACCCTAAACTAAATACTCAATACTCAATTTAACCAAAAAAATCTCCCAAGTACCTAAATCTTAAAACTTCAAAACTAGATACCCAAAGTTCATACATTAATTAATACTACATTGTAGTATAAATACCTGCCCAAAGCAATACTACCTTACACCAAATTGTAGCATTCTCATACTGTAAACTACTTTCAACAACGCTCAATATTATTTTCCCATAATATAATTTCAATATTTACTATTGATATAACCAACCTACAAAATACTTTCAACTTGTCCCAATGTAATATCCCCAGATTGTAATTTGAGTAAACTTACTGTCTGCTATAAATAAAAACAAATGTTCAACTATGTATAACAAACTATGATGAATTTCTCTAGTATTAAGTAGTCTGTAAGCCATTAGATTTAGTCTTCCCATAATGCCATGGCATGATAGAGGCTTTCCTTGCACTGCAATTCATTATTGTAATTACAAAATCTCGATGTAAACTTGCAATGAAATAAAAAATTATTAAGTGGAAGTGACATGACTAGGCGGGTCATTGGTCTAAGCCGTGTAGTGACATGGACCTGCCTCGCATGGGTCAGTAGGCCTACCTGGAGTCTACCTGGAGGGCATTCCGGGGATCGACGTCCCCGCGGCCCGGTCTATGACCAGGCCTCTAGGTAGATTAGGGCCTGATCAACGAGGCTGTTACTGCTGGCTACACGTAGTCCAACGTACGAACCACAGCCCGGCTGATCTGGCACTGACTTTAGGTATCTGTCCAGCTCCCTCTTGAAGGCAACCAGAGGTCTACTGGTAATGCCCCTTGTGGCTGGTGGGAGGCTGTTGAACAGTCTTGGGCCCCGGACACTTATTGTGTTTTCTCTTAGTGTACCAGTGGCGCCCCTACTTTTCACTGGGGGTACGTTGCACCGTCTGCCAAGTCTTTTTCTTTCGTATGGAATTAGGGACCAGTCCCTCCAGAATCTTCCAGTTGTAGATTATGATATATCTCTCTCGCCTGCGCTCCAGTGAATATAAGTCTAGTGCTTCCAGGCGTTCCCAGTAGTTAAGGTGTTTGATGGAACTTATACGTGCAGTAAAGGTTCTCTGTACATTCTCTAGATATGCAATTTCACCTGCCTTGAATGGGGATGTTAATGTACAGCAGTATTCTAGCCTAGAGAGAACAAGTGATTTAAAAAGGATCATCACTGGCTTGGCATCTCTTGTCTTGAATGTTCTCATTATCCATCCTATCAGTTTCCTCGCAGATGTAATAGTGACATTGTTGTGGTCCTTGAAGGTGATGTCTTCGGCCATTACCACACCCAGGTCCTTCACATTACTTTCCGCTCTATTGTGTGATTGGAGTTTGTAATATACTCAGTCCTAGCTATTATTTCCTCCAGTTTTCCATAACGGAGTAGTTCGAATTTGTCTTCATTGAACATCATATTGTTCTCTGTTGCCCATTGGAAAACTTGGTTTATATCTTCTTGGAGATTTGCCGTGTCCTCAATGGATGACACTCTCATGCACATCCTAGTATCATCTGCAAAGGATGATACAGTGCTGTGGTTTACATCTCTGTCTATGTCTGATATGAAAATGAGGAACAGATATGAAAATGGGACAGAGCTCTTCACTATGGCAGCATCCGATTTAACTCTGTTTACCACTACTCTTTGTGTTCGATTGGTTAGGAAGTTGAAGATCCATCTGCCTACTTTGCCAGTTATCCCTTTAGCACGCATTTTGTGTGCTATTACACCATGATCGCACTTGTCAAAGGCTTTTTCAAAATCTGTGTATACTACATCTGCATTCTGTTTGTTTTCCAGAGCATCTAAGACCATATCATAGTGTAAATGAATGGTTCAGAGAACCGACAAGTTGATAAATTAGACACATATGCAACACTTGGGTATCTTTATTGAGGAAGCGTTTCGCCACACAGTGGCTTCATCAGTCCATGCAAAGGAGAATCGTGAAGAACAGGAGGAGTTTGAGGTGGTCAGTCCCTCAACCTTGAGTCGATGTTGTCAGTCCATCAATCTTGAACAGATTGATGGACTGACAACATCGACTCAAGGTTGAGGGACTGACCACCTCAAACTTCTCCTGTTCTTCATAATTCTCCTTTGTATGTACTGATGAAGCCACTGTGTGGCGAAACGTTTCCTCAATAAAGATACCCAAGTGTTGCAAATGTGTCTAATTTATCATATCATAGTGGTCTAGCAGTTGTGAGAGGCAGGAGCGACCTGTTCTGAAACCATGTTGCCCTGGGTTGTGCAATTTTTGGGAGTCCAGGTGGTTTGCTATCCTGCTTCTTAGAACTCTTTCAAAGATTTGTATGATATGGGACGTTAAGGCTATTAGTCTATACTGCTTTGCTGCTACCTTTATGGAGTGGGACTATATCCGTTGTTTTTAGTGTCTGTGGAATCTCGCATGTGTCTAAGCTCCTTCTCCATAGTATACTTAGGGCCTGTGAGAGGGGTTTCTTGCAGTTCTTAATGAACACAGAGTTCCACGAGTCTGGGCCTGGGGCTGAGTGCATGGGCATGTCGTCAATGGCTTTCTCAAAGTCTAGAGGAGTTAGGGTTATGTCAGAAATTTGGCATATACTGCAGTGTTCCTTCTTTTCTTCTTCTTCTTCTTCTTCTTCTTCTTCTTCTTCTTCTTCTTCTTCTTCTTCTTCTTCTTCTTCTTCTTCTTCTTCTTCTTCTTCTTCTTCTTCTTCTTCTTCTTCTTCTTCTTCTTCTTCTTCTTCTTCTTCTTCTTCTTCTTCTTCTTCTTCTTCTTCTTCTTCTTCTTCTTCTTCTTCTTCTTCTTCTTCTTCTTCTTCTTCTTCTTCTTCTTCTTCTTCTTCTTCTTCTTCTTCTTCTTCTTCTTCTTCTTCTTCTTCTTCTTCTTCTTCTTCTTCTTCTTCTTCTTCTTCTTCTTCTTCTTCTTCTTCTTCTTCTTCTTCTTCTTTTCTTCTTCTTCTTCTTCTTCTTCTTCTTCTTCTTCTTCTTCTTCTTCTTCTTCTTCTTCTTCTTCTTCTTCTTCTTCTTTATTATTATTATTATTATTATTATTACACAAATTGGATCAGCTGATAGAAGGTGGCAGCCCTGCGTCAAGGTAAACAACAACATGGCGCTGTTGTGGAGGTCGTTGCCCAGGACTCTCGTCAGTTTTTATTGTTATCAAGCTTAAAATAGTTGTATGCTTGTTATTGATTATTATGTACATTATAAATGTGTGTATGCTTGCCTCCTAAAACCCTCGCTCACCAAACACACTAGAATCACTGAGAATTGAGCTTTGAAAATAAGCCGACAAATTCTGAGGAAGTTTTTATTCTGATTATTAACCCGGAGGGTTAATAATCCACTTAAATCGGGATGCCGTCGGAGTGTCTTATTTTCTTTAGGGTTATTTAATCCACTTAGCCATGATGCGGCGCACACTAGTTGCCTAACACTCAGGTACCCACTTGTTATTATTATAGGTGAACAAGTGCAGCAGGTATAAGGAAACGTCCAACGTTTCTGTTCGTCTGACTATTAAATCCTGGTCCCTCTGTGTGTGAGCTGAGGCCTCTACCAAGTTAGCCACGAGCATTCAGCAGTTTGTAACAGACAAATTGCAGTTATAAGAAACTTTGTTTAGACAATGTTTTGTCTGTGCACCAGGCCCTTTCTAGACAATAGAATGTACCTGGCAAAAGGTTATATAGGCAGAAGCGAGGAAAGGTCAGATGGAAGTAGATGTCACTTTGGTATCAACTGGTAATCTGTTCCATGTTTGGGTTCCTCTGTTTGCAAAACATGTGAAATATACATTTCTTCTTTGTGGTATGTGCAAAAGGTCATTTGCAATTTTCTAGTCTTAAGTCAAGGTTAGAAATGTTAGGGTTTTGTAGATTTAAAGTGCATTACAGACTTCCACTGACCCTCTTGATATACATGTATTTGAATTTGGGATTGCTTTGCCGACCAATATTTTTATCCTGTGCCTTATACGGTATAAGTCCAAGCAGTACTGTAATTTTGTGAAAGGTGTGTTTGTCTATATAGGTATTCCTGTGTACAGTACTGTATACAGTACATAGGATATACAGTGGACCCTTGGTTTTCGTTTGTCTCAGTTTTCGGTGATTTTGGTTTTCGTGCACTTTTTTCATCGAAATATTGGTTTAGTTTTCGTCGATTGGCTTAGTTTTCGTCGATGGTACGGAACCTGTCCAGAGCCCAGCGCACATACAAAGCCCACAAGCCCGCCTCCCATGCACATTCTCAGGCAGTTTAGCATTGTTTCTGGTTGAGTGAACATTATCCTGTGAGTTCATACAAAACATTTCTTAACAATCCATTGTTTTTGGCCCTTGATTATTGTGTGTGACTACTAAATAAGCTACCATGGGCCCAAAGAAAGCTCCTAGTGCCAGTCCTTTGGTAAAGAAAGCGAGGAACACCATAGAACTGAAGAAAGAAATAATAAAAAAATATGATAGTGGCGTACGTATTGCCGAGCTTGCCAGGATATACAATAAGGCCCCATCAACCATCGGTTCCATTGTAGCGAAGAGAAAAGAAATCACGGAAGCTAATGTTGCGAAAGGGGTGAATACGATAACGAAACAGAGATCACAATCAATTGAAAATATGGAGAAATTGTTGTTGCTGTGGATAAACAAAAAACAGCTAGCGGGTGATAGTGTTGTGCAATCCATCATATGTGAAAAAGCAAGGCAGTTGCATGCTGATCTTGTCAAGAAAATGCCTGGAACCAGTGTTGATGATGAATTTAAGGCCAGCAGAGGCTGGTTCGAAAAGTTCAAGAAGCGAAGTGGCATTCACAGTGTTGTAAGGCATGGTGAGGGTGCCAGTTCAGACAAACATGCGGCTGAAAAATTTGTGCGTGAATTCAAAGAATATGTACAGGCTGAAAATTTCAAACCTGAACAAGTGTTTAATTGTGACGAAACAGGCCTGTTTTGGAAGAAAATGCCAAGGAGGACCTACATCACGCAGGAGGAAATGGCACTGCCAGGACACAAACCTATGAAAGACAGGCTAACTCTTATGTTGTGTGGTAATGCTAGTGGGGATTTCAAAGTGAAGCCTTTACTCGTGTATCACTCTGAAAATACCAGTGTGTTCAAGAAAAACAGTGTCGTCAAGAGTAAAATGTGTGTGATGTGGAAGGCTAACACTAAGGCATGGGTCACGAGGGAAATTTTTATTGACTGGGTCCATGAAGTGTTTGGCCCCAGTGTGAAGAACTACCTCCTGGAAAAGAAATTGGAACTCAAGTGCCTTCTAGTAATGGACAATGCTCCTGCTCATCCTCCAGACTTGGAAGACCGATTGTGTAAGGAATTCAGTTTTGTAACAGTGAAGTTCTTGCCTCCTAACACAACTCCTCTCATCCAGCCCATGGACCAGCAGATCATTGAAAACTTCAAAAAACTGTACACCAAAGCAATGTTTCAAAGGTGCTTTGATGTGACCTCAGACACTGCATTGACCCTAAGAGAGTTCTGGAGGGATCACTTCAATATCTTCAATTGCATAGGCCTTATAGATAAGGCTTGGCAGGGAGTGACCTTCAGGACGATGAACTCTGCTTGGAGAAAGTTGTGGCCAGATTGTGTCCAAGAGAGGGATTTTGAAGGGTTTGGGGCTGACCCTGAGGAGCCTATGGAAGTTGTGGAAAGTATTGTGGCATTGGGGAATTCCATGGGGTTGGATGTGAGTGGCGAGGATGTGGAAGAGTTGGTGGAGAACCACAATGAAGATCTAACCACTGAAGAGCTGCAAGAGCTTGAGGTGCAACACCATCAAACCACAACTCAGGAAATTGCTTCAGTGGAGGAGGAAGAGAGATGTAAGGTGCCTTCTTCAAAGATTAAGGACATTTGTTCAAAGTGGAGTGAGGTGCTTTCATTTGTGGAGGAACATCACCCTGACAAAGATGTTGCAATCCGTCTTGGCAACATGTTCAATGACAATCTCTTGTCCCATTTTAGGGACATTTTAAAGAGACGCCAGCAACAGAACTCTCTGGACAGATATTTAGTGCCACAGGTGTGCAGTGACTCTCAAGCTGGTCCTAGTGGCAGTAAAAGACAAAGAAGGGAAGTGACCCCAGATGAGGACTTGGTACCGGGAGTCCTTAGGGAGGGGTATTTCCCTTCCAAAGAATTGCCACTCTTCCCTCTCCCCTCCTCCCTGTCTTCCATCCAGCAACATCAGTTTTCAATAAAGGTAAGTATCATGTTGAATGTTCATTCTTTTGTGCATGTAAATCTATCTTTAACCCTTAAACGGTCCAAACGTATATACAGTATATGTTCGCACGCCCAGTGCCCCAAATATTTTTGAAAAAAAAAAAAAAAAATTATAGAAATAAATAGCACATATTTTTAAGTGTTATAGGATAAAAAAAAAAGAATTTGGGTCAGTACTTACAGAGATATGAGGCACAGAAGTTTGCACTGGATGCTCACCTGACAGCAACAGGAGTCCTGCCGCTTGCAGAATCGTTGCCAATATACCTTTTTTCTCTTTTTTTATTATTTTATATAATTTTTATGTTCTGATAATTACAATTTATAGTAGTTCTTGTGATTTCATAACCAATCTTTGTTCTAACACTAATATTAGGTACTGAAATTGTACTCAAATAATAATAATAATGATAGTGCATAAAAATAATAATAATAATGATAGTGCATAATAATAATAATAATAATAATGATAGTGAATAATAATAATAATAATAATAAAGTTCCCTTGAAGCATTATGTATTTTCTGTGTCGCTGCCTTATCTCATCTGATCTCCACTAATGATGACTGGTGACATTTGATGAGGGGTGAGGGTAGTCTTATCTTTTCTAATCAGTCCAGTAATTACAGTGATGATATTTGATGAGCTTACACTGCTTCCCTTTATTTGTTACGCAAACCTATCTGTCTGTCTGTGTGGTGTCTGTCTTTCTGTCTGTCTGTGTGTCTGTCTTTCTGTCAGCCTGTGTGTCGTCTCCTTTCTGTCTGCTTGTCTCAGAAGGTAGCTCATGAACCAACTGGTATTATGCAGATCACAAGCACATTATATCACTTTGTCTTGATTTTTTTAGTTATCCTAGGTAATTTACACTATGTATAATTGTATTTATGTATGTGTTCCTGTGAGATAGAGACAAAGAGACAGATAGAGACAAAGAGACAGATAGAGACAAAGAGACAGATAGAGACAAAGAGACAGATAAAGACAAAGAAACAAATAGATACAGACAGACAGACAGAGATAGACAGCCAATCAGGTACCCAGCTGACCAGCCAGCTGCTGGCCAGCCAGGTGGCCAACCAGCTGCTGGAAAGCCAGGTGGCCAGGCAGCAGCCAGCCAGCTGGCCGGCCAGCTTAAAAGGGGTGTTAATATGACATGACATCAGTGAATCCTTGGTGTTTGCCGCGCTGTTTGCTCTAGCTGGCGCTCAATTTAACTGGTGCTCTCACAAGGTACTAAGTGGTCCCAGATTTTTTTAATATGGCGCACACCAAGTGTTAAGACCCATTCTATGCTGACCAGGCATCTCAGGCCAATCGTGCCTAATTTGGAGGCAGGAAAAATAAAATGTATATATACGTTTGGGGCAGTAGCAGTACAAACGTACACGTTTGGACCATTTTTTTAATACTTCTGGGTGTTTGGAACGGATTAATTGAATTTACATTATTTCTTATGGGGAAAATGGTTTTAGTTTTCGTCGATTTTGGTTTTAGTCAATCCCTCTGGAACGGATTAAACATGAAAACCAAGAGACCACTGTACTTATTTAATTGTTTTCTCATGCAATACAGTAAAATGTATTTAGGTACAGGTAGCTATAAAAAGTAATAAAAATGTAAAAAATCTTTGCTCAAATAAACAGCAGAGTTTATTTTGATGTAATTCTGTGCAGTTGTGGTGTTTCCTTAACCCATTGACTGTCCAAACGTATATATACGTTCTTACCGCTAGCACTCCGAACGTATATATACATTTTATTTTTCCTGGCTTCAAATTTGGCACGATAGGCTTGAGCGGCCTAGACATGAGAGAATGGGTCTGCGCACTCAGTGTGCGCTGTATGAAAAAAATCGGCAATGCCTGGGTACCACATGGTAGCACCAGTTACATTCAGCTCCATCTTGGGTCAACATTATGGCACATCCTCGTGATTCACTCACGCCTCGTCGTATTAACACTCTCTTATTCGAGGAAAGTGTTACAGAACATGAGTTTAGTAAATTTGACACTGATGTGGCCACTAATGATCAAGGAATTAGTGAAAATATCGACGATAACCCAGATGACCCTCAGCCAAGCACTTCTGGGGTGGCCAGTGTGTCCACACCATACCCTCAGCCAAGCACTTCTGGGGTGGCCAGTGTGGCCACACAAGATCCTGGGCCAAGCACCTCTGGAGTGGCCAGTGTTACCCAAAGGAAACTACGAAAGAGGAAACTATCATTTTCCCGCTGTTAGTGATAGTGAAAGTGATGATGAGATTGATTTTATGCCAGTAGATGATTCGTCTAGTGATAGTGATTTTCATTCTTCACCAGTAAAGCGTATTTTTAGGTGTCGTTGCCTACGTTCTGGTAGTGTGCCATATGCAGTCCCCAAGGGTCATGGCAGGTCACGATCTAAAACCCCAGCGACTGATAGTGAAAGTGAAGGTGAATATGCTGGGATGGAGGAGGAGGAGGTAGTGTTGGGTGGCACGGTGCCTGGACCACATGGCGCGGTGCGTGGACAGACAAAGGACAGCCCGGCACCCCCGCAACCATGTGCTGCCTCCACTCCTGTCCCCCTCCTGCTCCCCCATGGCCCATGCTAGACAGGTCCACCCTGCACCATGTGACCATGAGTGGAACTGGACACAAAGTGTATTCATGCCACAGCCTTTTGATTTTGATGTGAGTGGAAGTGGCATCCTGCCAGAATGTCCCATAACGAATGAGTCTACAGAGTTAAACTTTTCCAATTGTACTTTGACAAGCCTATAATGAACTTGATAGTAACCCAGACGAACAATTATTACCACTATATCATGGACAACACACAGGTTTCAGAATCGTCACGGCTGCGCAGATGGAAAGATACAACTGTGGCTGAAATGTATTTATTCCTTGGCACTGTGATGCTTATGCCACATACATATAAACACACTATACCACATTACTGGTCCACAGACTACTTTATCAGTACTCCTGTCTTCCGTGACCTCCTTCCCTGCAACAGATTCACTCTGTTGCTACGAATGTTGCACTTCTCAGACAGGAATAGGCAAAACAGAAATGACCTTCTATAAAAAATCAGGGAAGTGTTTATGTATCTGAAGCAGAAATTCAGTGCCTACTTTTATCCCTTCAAGAACATTGTTGTCGACGAGTCCTTGATTTTGTTCAAGGGACGCCTGTCATTCAAGCAATATATATCAAGCAAACGTAATCGCTTTGGTGTAAAACTTTTTGTTATGTGTGACTGTGAGACTGGTCTTGTGTTGGATGTCATTGTATACACCGGGAAAAACACACTCGATGATACCAGGCGGATGTTGGGTATTTCCGGTGATGTTGTTCGCAAGATGATGGAGCCATACCTTGGCAAAGGTCATACATTGTACACAGACAACTGGTATACAAGCCATATGCTTGCTGATTTCCTATGTGTGAACAGTACTAATATATGTGAAACAGTGAGACGAAATAGAAAACATATGCCAAGGTTCATTGGAGGCAGTGCTGATGGTGCAGTGCAAGTATTTCATGCCAATGACATCATGGCACTGATGTGGCATGACAAACGAGACGTTACATTGCTGTCAACCATCCATAGAAACGAGATGGTACAAACAGACAAAGTGAACAGGGACACCAATGAACGTATTGTAAAGCCAGCTGCTGTTGTTGACTATACGAATAATATGCGACTAGTTGAAGAGTGTGACATGATGATAGGGTTTGTTGACTGTGTCCGTAGAAGTTGCAAGTGGTATATAAAAGTGTTTTTCCACCTTGTAGACATTGCAATGCTCAATGCATTCAATATGTACAAAATAAAGACTGGATAACAACAACGTTTTGCAGAATTCTCCCTGAATGTCATAAAACAGATAGCAAGAAAGTATGGTACAACACCTATACCAGCCCCTCAGCGACATGTCCCCCAACTACAACCACAACCACAGCCATTCAAATTCAAATTCTTTATTTCTAGTAATATACAAAGTGGGGTGTACTTATATTATTATACATTTTATGAAGTAGATATTACAAGATGGCCAATAATATGCCTAGGTATGCCTAGGCTTTTTAGGCAGTCTTATGATAGGTCTTACTCAATAGTGACACAATGATTATACTGATAGTAAGGTTAGGTAATTGTAGTGATTAACTAGGTTTACAAAATTGAGGTATTGAAATTCAAACATTTAAAAATTTAACAATTAGTTTGAGAATTTAACAATTAGTTTATATATTAATGGTAAAGGTGATGTATTGGCATAATACTGTTTCTATATTGGAGTGTCTTAGGCAAACTTATGACTAGCTTAAGAATTATGAAGCAATAGTTGTATTAGGATTTTGGTTAGTCATGTGCAAATTAAGGGGAATCACAGATATCAATAAGTGTACAATATTTTGCTGTGGATATGTGCAAGATAAAGTAGTTTTCATGTGGTTAGCTACCGGTTGGGTGCGTAAGTGAGATAAGATGTTTTTTAACGGTGCTTTTGAAAATGGAGGTTGTGTCTGCAGTTCTAGAGTTTTCAGGCAGGGAGTTCCAGATTTTAGGCCCTTTTATGCGCATTGAATTTTTGTATAGATTTAGTCGAACACGGGCAATGTCAAAGAGTTGTTTATGTCTGGTATTATGTCTGTGTGTCCTGTCACAACTGTCAAGAAAGTATTTTAGCTCAGGGTTAAAGTTAAAATTTATGGTTCTATAAATGTAGATAGCAGAGTAGTAAATATGGATGTTCTGAACAGTGAGTAGGTTTAGGTCTTTGAAGAGTGGGGGGGTGTGCTGCCTAGCGTTGGATTGCGTGATAATTCTTACTGCGGCTTTTTGTTGGGTTATTATTGGCTTTAGGTGGGTAATTGCTGTTGATCCCCATGCACAAATGGCATATGTGAGGTAGGGATAGATGAGTGAATAGTATAGTGTGAGTAGGGCTGATTGTGGTACATAATACTGTATCTTAGAGAGGATCCCCACAGTTTTGGACACTTTCTTTGTTGTGTTGGATGTGGGTGCTGAATATCAGGCTGCTGTCAAGGTGAAGGCCCAGGAATTGGGGAAAGTCCCACACCGAATCATCCCTAACTGTCACTACCTGGTACCAATACCACCTACCCCAAAGAAGAAGCATTCCCAGAAAAAGTGTGTTGTGTGTGCTACCACCACAAAGCGACCCCAACAGCGGAAGGACACACAATTCATATGTCACCAGTGTGGAGTGGCACTCTGTATGAATCCATGCTTCATGGAGTATCATACAATTGTGGACTTATAGAAACGTAAGTGGAACATGTAAATACTTGTATATAGTTGTAGATAATAGAATGTGATTCAGCAAGGTGTAGAAAATCACCTATCAGTGTGTACATGTGTGTTTTTGTCAGTATGATAATAATTTCTTACATAATATTGGTGTATAAACGACAATTGGCATTGAAATCAAAAGATTTACTACAATATATAGATATCATATAATAAAAACCGAGAATATTAAAAAAAAAATGGAAGAAAACGGTAAATATGTAGATTTTCTGCAAGCGGCAGCGCTCCATGTTGCCGTCAGGTGATTGTCAAGTGCCAACTTCACGGCCTCATATCTCGGTAAGTACTGACCCTAATTTTTTTATTTTTTATGCTATAACACTTAGAAAAATGCACTCTTTATTTCTATATAAAAAAAAAAAAATTTCCCAAAATATTCGGAGCGCTGGGCGAGAGAACGTATATATACGTTTGGACAGTTAATGGGTTAAAGTATGTATTTGAAAATTATCAAGATAATGGCATGTATTGTAGATTACATTTTTTATTTTGTATTTGCAGTTAGTCTTTATTTGAAATTACAGTAATTTACACATATGTACTGGATAAATGTTATATGACTAGTACAGTGCTGCATTTCTTTTTATGACATACAGTATGCCATACATATGAGGGTATACAATACTGCAGTTGATGAATAAGACACCAGTGTAAATAAGTAGGTATGTCAGTTTGCGTGCGGCCGGCAGTAACAGCCTGGTTGATCAGACCCTGATCCACCAGACCTGGCTGCAGGGGCGTTGACCCCTGAAACCCTCTCCAGGTAAACACATAAGTACAATTATCATACATAGTGTAAATTACCTAGGATAACCCAAAAAAGTCAGTGACTTATTTCCATTGGGTACCTTTATTACTGAAACACTTGTGTCTTATCATACCTAGACAGTATACCATATTGCAAATGAATATATAGTATCATGAATGGAACTTTGTCTTTTCAATTGATAATAAAAAATTATCTCTCAGGTTTTATTCACAGGCTTGTACCAGTCTCAGATCCCTGAATTCTCGACTGCTTCACAAAGAAGCTGGGGCTAGTCTGTGTCATCATCAAGCTGCACGACAATTTGAAGTGGCCAGAGGGCTTAATCCCTCTCCACTGACAGTTCTCTCAGAAGATGAAAAGATGATGAAAGAAACAGGTGAAGTAGTTTTTGGCATTTATGTTACCATAAACTCTTTTAGTATTCCTGATTAACCCTTTCAGGGTCCAAGGCCATTTTTGGAAGGGGTGTGCCAGTGTCCAAGAATTTAAAAAAAAAAAAAATTCATATTTTTTATGAAATGGTAGAGAATCTTTTTCTGAAGGTAATAAAACAAAAAGTACGAAATTTGATTGAAAATTGACGAAATTATGCTCTCGGCAATTTTGCCGACTTTGACTCCCATTTTAGGCCCATTACATTATTCCAGTCGACCAAATTCTTAGCTATTTCACTAGTATTACTTCTATTCTATCAATTGAGCACAAGAAATCACCCAGTCAACTGTTTTAACCCTTTCAGGATCCAAGGGGGGTCTCCGAAATTCGTTCTCAGGGTCCAAGAATTTAAAAAAAAAAAAAAATACTTTTTTTATGAAATGATAGAGAATCTTTTTCCGATCATAACGCCACAGAAATTATGAAATTTGATCGAAAACTAACGGAATTATGCTTTCGCGAAGTTATCGGTATGGATGACATTTACGAATTGGCGATTTCGCCCACTTTGAGCCCTATTTTCGGCAAATTCCAATGTTTCAGTCTACAATTATAGCTATTACCTAGAACCCATTTCTTCTATCGATTGAGTACAAGAAACACTGCCTTATCTACCAACATATACATACTGCAATAATATAGTATCAGAATGGAATTTGGCTCAATTTAATACAAATTTCAAACGATTAGCCAATTTCACAAAAGGGGGCCTAGAATAAACAAAGGCAGACAATTCCTGACATTCTAAAGATGAAAAATACTAAGTAGTTTTGGCATTTATGTTTCCAGACCTCTGTATCTGATTACCCTTTCATCCAAGCCCATTTTGAAGGGTGTGCATTCCACAAAAAAAAGAAATTTACTTTATGAAAGGGTAATCTTCTGAATTAATCATAGTAGAAATGGTGATTAAAATATCAGTAGCACTTGTGAATGAACTTTGACTCCCATTTGGATTATTATTCAGGACCAAATTTGTGTATTTGTTTATTTCTATTCTATCAATTGGGAAAGGTCCATGGGGGTCTCGAAACTCGTTCTCAGGGTCCAAGAATTTAAAAAAAAAAAAAATACTTTTTTTATGGAATGATAGAGAATCTTTTCCGATCATAACGCCACAAAATTATGAAATTTGATCGAAAACTAACGGAATTATGCTTTCGCGAAGTTATCGGTAGCATGACATTTACGATGGCGATTTCGCCCACTTTGAGCCCTATTTTCGGCACATTCAATGTTTCAGTCTACTAAAATTATAGCTATTTCACTAGAACTCCATTTCTTCTATCGATTGAGTACAAGAAACCGCCTATTTACCAATTTAACTACCCAAAATAGTGGTCAGAAAATGGCAATTTGGCCAATTTCATACAAATTTCAAACGATGCCAATTTCAAAATAGGATCCAAATAAACAAGACAGACATTCCTGGCACTAAAATAACATCTCTGTTCATTAGTTACGTTTCCAGGCCCTCTTACATTACTTTGCTTTCATTTTGAATTTTTATTCTCACAAAAAAATAGAAGATTTACTGTTATGTATACAACTTCATCATTGTAAAAATGGTATAAACAATATCAGAGCACTTGTGTATGAATATTAGACTCACCAGTTGATGTGTATTGGACGCATTGTGTGATTTGTTTACTCTTAACCCTTTGGGGGTCCATGGGGGGTCTCTGAAACTCGTTCTCAGGGTCCACGAATTTAAAAAAAAAAAAAAAATTATTTTTTCTTATGGAATGATAGAGAATCGTTTTCCGATCATAACGCCACAAACATTATGAAATTTGATCGAAAACTAACGGAATTATGCTTTCGCGAAGTTAGCGGTAGCCATGACACTTACGCATCGGCGATTTCGCCCACTTTGAGCCCTATTTTCGGCACATTGCAATGTTTCAGTCTACTAAAATTATAGCTATTTCGCTAGAACTCCATTTCTTCTATCGATTGAGTACGAGAAATCGCCTATTTACCAATTTTAACTACCCAAAATAGTGGTCAGAAAATGGCAATTTGGCCAATTTCACACAAATTTCAAACGATGCCAATTTCAAAATAGGATCCATAATAAACAAGACAGACATTCCTGGCACTAAAATAACATCTTCTCTGTTCATTAGTTACGTCTCCAGGGCCCTCTTACATTACATTTGCTTTCCATTTTGAATTTTTATTCTCACAAAAAAATAGAAGATTTATTGTTATGTATACAACTGCATCATTGTAAAAATGGTATAAATAATATCAGAGCACTTGTGCATGAATATTAGACTCGCCAGTTGATGTGTATTGGACGCATGGTGTGATTTGTTTACTCTTGAACATCGTCAAAAATCGAACATTTTCGCTACTTTGAGCTCAATTTCAAGGTACTTGTTATTGTCAAACCAATCAAAATCATCTCTATTTCTGTAATATATCTTCCATTCTATCAAATAAGAACAAGAAAACGAGAATACAACAATAATTACCATACGAAAATAGACTGCAAAGTCGCTGTTTTAAACCAAAAACACGGTCAGAGTTTTTTTTTCATCATTATGCACTGTGGTGCAGGAATTTTTTTATACTGCACACACTGACCGCACAGACCCATTCTATCACATCTAGGCCTAACAGCCTGTTTCTGCTTGATTTGAGGGCGCTAGAATTTAGGCGTACTAGTACGTCAATAACCCCAGTGCGTAAGACGTACTAGTACGACCAAAACCCCGAAAGGGTTAAACATCGTCAAAAATCAAGGTACTTGTCATTTTCAAACTAGAATCAAAATCATCTCTATTTCTGTAATATATCTTCCATTCTATCAAATGAGACCAAGAAAACGAGAATACATCAATAAATACCATACGAAAATAGACTGCAAAGTCGCTGTTTTAAACCAAAAATACGGTCAGTTTTTTTTTCTCATTATGCACTGTGGTGCAGGAATTTTTTTATACTGCGCACACTGACTGCATAGACCCATTCTATCACATCTAGGCCTAACAGCCTGTTTCTGCTTGATTTGAGGGCGCTAGAATTTAGGCGTACTAGTACGTCAATAACCCCAGGGCGTAAGCCGTACTTGTACGTCAATAACCCTGAAAGGGTTAACTACAAAATAAAGTGAATGGATATTGGTAATTTAGCCAATTTAACTCAAAGTTCGAAATATTCCAATTTCAAAATAGGGTGCAGAATAAACAATGCAGGCATTCCTGGCACTAACATTTCCTCTGTTCATTAGTTACGTTTTCAGTCTTTTTATCATTTTTTTTTTCATAGGTTGGTAGACAGCAACCACCCAGGGAGGTACTACCGTCCTGCCAGGTGACTGTGAAACAGAAACCTGAAACTGTTTTACATGATGGTAGGATTGCTGGTGTCTTTTTTCTGTCTCATAAACACGCTGGATAACAGGTATATCTAGCTACTTCTACTTACACTTTAGGTCACACTACACTGGCATACACATGCATATATATACATACACACATCTAGGTTTTTCTTCTTTTTCTTAATAGCTCTTGTTCTTTTTATTTTCTCTATTGTCCATGGGGAAGTGGAAAAGAATCTTTCCTCCGTAAGCAATGCGTGTCGTATGAGGCGACTAAGATGCCGGGAGCAATGGGCTAGTAACTCCTTCTCCTGTACAAATCTACTAAAAACGAGAAGAAGAAAAACTTTATAAAACTGGGTTGTCTGAATGTGCGTGGATGTAGTGCGGATGATAAGAAAGAGATGATTGCCGATGTTATGAATGAAAAGAAGTTGGATGTCCTGGCCCTAAGCGAAACAAAGCTGAAGGGGTAGGCGAGTTTCAGTGGGGAGAAATAAATGGGATTAAGTCAGGAGTATCTGAGAGAGTTAGAGCTAAGGAAGGGTAGCAATAATGTTGAAGGATCAGTTATGGAAGGAAAAGAGGGAATATGAATGTGTAAATTCAAGGATTATGTGGATTAAAATAAGGGTCGGATGCGAAAAGTGGGTCATAATAAGCGTGTATGCACCTGGAGAAGAGAGGAGTGTAGAAGAGAGGGAGAGATTTTGGGAGATGTTAAGCGAATGTATAGGAACTTTTGAACCAAATGAGAGAGTAATTGTGGTAGGGGACCTAAATGCTAAAGTGGGAGAAACATGCAGAGAGGGTGTAGTAGGTAAGTTTGGGGTGCCAGGTGTAAATGATAATGGGAGCCCTTTGATTGAACTTTGTATAGAAAGGGGTTTAGTTATAGGTAATACATATTTTAAGAAAAAGAGGATAAATAAGTATACAAGATATGATGTAGGGCGTAATGACAGTAGTTTGTTGGACTATGTATTGGTAGATAAAAGACTGTTGAGTAGACTTCAGGATGTACATGTTTATAGAGGGGGCCCCAGATATATCAGATCACTTTTTAGTTATAGCTACAGTGGGAGTAAAAGGTAGATGGGATACAAGGAAAATAGAATCAGTAAGTAAGAGAGAGGTGAAGGTTTATAAACTAAAAGAGGAGGCAGTTAGGGTAAGATATAAACAACTATTGGAGGATAGATGGGCTAGTGAGAGTGTAGGCAATGGGGTCGAAAATGTATGGGGTAGATTTAAAAATGTAGTGTTAGAGTGTTCAGCAGAAGTTTGTGGTTACAGGCGAGTGGGTGCGGGAGGGAAGAGGAGCGATTGGTGGAATGATGATGTAAAGAGAGTAGTAAGGGAAAAAGCTAGCATATGAGAGGTTTTTACAAAGTAGAAGTGATGCAAGGAGGGAAGAGTATATGGAGAGAAAAAGAGAGGTTAAAAGAGTGGTGAAGCAATGTAAAAAGAGAGCAGATGAGAGAGTGGGTGAGATGTTATCAGCAAATTTTGTTGAAAATAAGAAAAAGTTTTGGAATGAGATTAATAAGTTGAGGAAGCCTAGAGAACAAATGGATTTGACAGTTAAAAATAGGAGAGGAGAGTTATTAAATGGAGAGTTAGAGGTATCGGGAAGATGGAGAGAATATTTTGATGAGTTGTTAAATGTTGATGAAGACAGGGAAGCTGTGATTTCGTGTGTAGGGCAAGGAGGAATAACATCTTGTAGGAGTGTGGAAGAGCCAGTTGTGGGTGTAGGGGAAGTTCGTGAGGCAGTGGGTAGAATGAAAGGGGTAAGGCAGCTGGGATTGATGGGATAAAGATAGAAATGTTAAAAGCAGGTGGGGATATAGTTTTGGAGTGGTTGGTGCTATTATTTAATAAATGTATGGAAGAGGGTAAGGTACCTAGGGATTGGCAGAGAGCGTGTATTGTTCCTTTGTATAAAGGCAAAGGGGACAAAAGAGAGTGCAAAAATTATAGGGGAATAAGTCTGTTGAGTGTACCTGGTAAAGTGTATGGTAGAGTTATTATTGAAAGAATTAAGAGTAAGACAGAAAGCAGGATAGCAGATGAACAAGGGGCTTTAGGAAAGGTAGGGGTGTGTAGACCAAGTGTTTACAGTGAAACATATAGGTGAACAGTATTTGGATAAGGGTAAAGATGTTTTTGTGGCATTTATGGATTTGGAAAAGGCGTATGATAGGGTAGATAGGGGGGCAATGTGGCAGATGTTGCAGGTGTATGGAATAGGAGGAAGGTTACTGAAAGCAGTGAAGAGTTTTTATGAGGATAGTGAGGCTCAGGTTAGAGTGTGTAGGAGGGAAGGGACTATTTCCCAGTAAAGTGGGCCTTAGACAAGGATGTGTGATGTCACCGTGGTTGTTCAATATATTTATAGATGGGGTTGTAAGAGAAGTGAATGTGAGGGTCTTGGCAAGAGGTGTTGGGCTAAAAGATAAAGAAGCAAATACAAAGGGGGAGTTGTCACAGTTGCTTTTTGCTGATAACACTGTGCTTTTGGGAGATTCTGAAGAGAAGTTGCAGAGGTTGGTGGATGAATTTGGTAGGTTGTGTAAAAGAAGAAAATTGAAAGTGAATATAGGAAAGAGTAAGGTGATGAGGATAACAAAAAGAATAGGTGACGAAAGATTGGATATCAGATTGGAGGGAGAGAGTATGGAGGAGGTGAATGTATTCAGATATTTGGGAGTGGACATGTCGGCGGATGGGTCTATGAAGGATGAGGTGAATCATAGAATTGATGAGGGGAAAAGGGTGAGTGGAGCACTTCGGAGTCTGTGGAGACAAAGAACCTTGTCCATGGAAGTAAAGAGGGAATGTATGAGAGTATAGTTATACCAACGCTCTTATATGGGTGTGAAGCATGGGTGATGAATGTTGCAACGAGGAGAAGGCTGGAGGCAGTGGAGATGTCATGTCTGAGGTCAATGTGTGGTGTGAATATAATGCAGAGAATTCGGAGTTTGGAAATTAGGAGGACGTGCGGGATTACCAAAACGATTGTCCAGAGAGCTGGAGGGGTTGTTGAGGTGGTTTGGACATGTAGAGAGAATGGAACGAGACAGAGTGACTTCGAGTGTATAAATCTGTAGTGGAGGGAAGGCGGGGTAGGGGTCGGCCTAGGAAAGGTTGGAGGGAGGGGGTAAAGGAAGTTTTGTGTGCGAGGGCTTGGACTTCCAGCAAGCATGTGTGAGCGTATTTGATAGGAGTGAATGGAGGCATATGGTTTTAATACTTGACGTGCTGTTGGAGTGTGAGCAAAGTAACATTTATGAAGGGATTCAGGAAACCGGCAGGCCGGACTTGAGTTCTGGAGATGGGAAGTACAGTGCCGGCACTCTGAAGGAGGGGTGTTAATGTTGCAGTTTTATAACTGTAGTGTAAAGCACCCCTCTGGCAAGACAGTGATGGAGTGAATGATGATGAAAGTTTTTCTTTTTCGGGCCACCCTGCCTTGGTGGGAATCGGCCAATGTGTTAATAAAAAAAAAAATGATTATTATCATATTCCCCCTGAGCACTAAACACTAACGGATAACACGGCGCCTGTGGAATGAGATTTAATCAGATTTCATCCCATTTAGGAACAGTTCGTCCAAATGCAGGCAAATGAATTCCATTTTTATTTTTTATTCACATAATTAATTTTTATTCAAACCAAAAAATGGAAGATTTACTGTTATGCAATATTGTAATAATTGTACAAATAATATCACCATATTTGTGAACATATATTAGACCCACCAGCTGACGCGTATTAGATGTGTGAGGTCATTTGTTTACTCTTGAACATCGGCAAAAATTTAACATTTCCGATACTTTGAGCTCAGTTTCAAGCCATTTCCAGTACTAAAACCAATCAAAATCATCTCTATATCTGTAATATATCTTCCATTCTATCAAATGAGACCAAGAAATCGCAAATATAACTATAAAAAGTATACGAAAAAACACTGCAAATTCGCTGTTTTAATGGAAAATTACAGTTTCAGTTTTTTTTTTTCGTTATGCTCTGTGTACTGCAGGATTTGTTTTATGTGGTGCACACTTACCACATAAATGTATTCTCTCATATCTAGGCCCAAATTTACCGCTCAAAGCTTATATGAGTGAGCTGAGCTCATGGCGTAGAACTACGGTTTGGACCCAGAACTCAAAGCCATAGAACTACGGCACGGACCCTGAAAGGGTTAAAGCTTAATACAGTGGACCCCCGGTTAACGGCCTGCTCCAAACACTAACAATTATGTAAATGTATTTTTGTAAGTGCTTTTGTAAGTGTATGTTTGAGGGTCCAAAAGGACTAATCTAATTTACATTATTCCTTATGTTAATAAATTCGTTCGGTAACGGCACTTGAACAGCATTCTGGAACAAATTATGGCCGTTAACCGGGGGTCCACTGTATTAGTAATACATACAGTGGACCTGCTATTCGAACACTCCAAAACTCACCCTTTTTATGTAAGTTTATAAGTGCTTTTATAAGTGTATTTTTGGGGGTCTGAAATGGACTAAACTAATTTACATCATTCCTTATGGGAATAAATTTGTTTGGTAACAGCACTTGAACAGCATTCTGGAATGAGGGTGAGTTTTGGAGTGTTCGAATAGCAAGGGTCCACTGTAGTACGTACTTCAAAATCTGTTCTGCTTCATTTTTCTGAGTTTTAAATCTTTTCTGTTTTGTTTTGTTGAGGTACAGTATATAAATTTAGCTAGTTATGTCAGGTGAATATTTTTTTTTACCTCATATTGTAAGTGCATTATTTAATTAAGAGAGCTGTCCCATTGATTCAATTGAATTTTTTAGTTACATCTGAGTACAGTACAGTGGACCTCCGAATAACGAGCACACCGGAAATCGTACAATTATGTAAGTATAATATTGTAAGTGCTTTTGTAAGTGTATTTTTGGGGATCTGAAATGGACTAACCTACTTGACATTATTTCTTAAGGGAGTAAATTCGTTCGGTAATGGCACTTGAGCAGGCTTCTGGAATGAATTTTGCTCGTTAGTCGGGGGTCCACTGTATTTACATTCCACTTAATATTTCCTTAAGAGTACTAATTATTATAATCAGTTTTTTATTGTGATAATTTCCTATGAGGATTTTATCAACATTACTGTATTTATATATAGTATCCCCTTTATAATAATAACTTTCTTATATTTCATTTTTTTTTATTAACACATCGGCCGATTCCTACCAAGGCAGGATGGCCAAAAAAAAGAAAAACTTTCATCATCATTCACTCCATCACTGTCTTGCCAGAGGGGTACTTTATACTACAGTTATAAAACTGCAACAATAATAATAATAATAATAATAATAATTTTTATTTTGTTGCAATTTTACATAAAGACTTACATAGAAGTGCAAGGAGAGCCACTGACATGCCAGGGCATAACGGGCAGCTTAATCTAAAAACGTATGGACTATGTACATAATATGATGATATTTCATTTGGCAAATTATAATATGGTGACACTACATTGCAGCAAGTGTTTAGTAGGACGGTAGTTAATAGTAAAAATTGAAATTATTTTTGGGAAAATGACTGAGTATTTTTTTAAAGTAATTTACAGAATGCGTATTTAGTTTATGGTGAGTAGGTGGTAATATTACAATGTTATAATAAAACTGAGATTATCTTAAGTAAAGTAACATTGGGTTTGAAAGTTGTTACAGTATGAGTATTTAGTATAGGGGGAGTAGGTGATTTTTGAGAAGAGTCTTGAATTGATTTTTAGACAAGGTTAACTTAATATTTACTGGTAATGAATTCCAGATTCTGGGGCCCTTTATGTGCATAGAATTTTTACATTGGTTGGTATGAACTCGGGGTATGTCAAATAGTGATCTGTGTCTTGTGTGGTGGTCGTGGGACCTAGTAAAGTTGTTGAGGAGAATTTTGAGTGGAGGGTTGATATTAGCATGTAGAGTTTTATGTATGTAGTAGGCACATGAATAGGTATGAATGTTTTTTACGGTGAGTAGTTTTAAAGTTTTGAATATTGGTGGAGTATGCTGTCTAGAGTGGGAATTTGTTATCATCCTGATTGCAGCCTTTTGCTGGGTTATGAGTGGTCTAAGGTGTTTTAATGTTGTTGAGCCAAATGCACAGATTCCATAGGTGAGATAAGGGTAGATAAGTGAATGATATAATGCAATGAGAGCTGGTTGTGGCACATTATAGCATATCTTTGATAATATACCTACTATCTTTGAGATTTTCTTGGAAATTTGTTGTATGTGTGTTTGGAATTTAAGACTACTGTCAAGGTGGATTCCTAGGAATTTTTCCTCTGTGAGTTTTGTGATGGGTGAACCATTGAGCGTTATGTTAAGTGGAACATTTGTGGCTTTGTTTCCAAACTGAATGAAGTAGGTCTTGTCAGTATTGAGAGTAAGCTTGTTTGTCTTCATCCATGTTGATATTTTCTGTAATTCGGCATTAACAGTGTTGGCTAGTATGACTGGATTAGGGTAAGAGAAGACATATGTTGTGTCATCTGCAAATAATATGGGTTTGAGTAGTTGTGATGCATTCGGTAGGTCGTTTATGTAAATGAGGAATAGGAGTGGCCCCAGGACACTTCCTTGAGGGACTCCGACTGTAATTTGTTGTGTGGAAGAGTTCTCTCCATTTGTGTACACGTACTGGCTTCTGTTGCTAAGGTACGATTTTAGATAGTTGAGAGGGTGCCCCCTAATACCACAGTGTGCTAATTTTGTGAGCAATAAATCATGGTCGACTGTATCAAATGCTTTGCGTAGGTCTATGAAGATTCCCAGTGGGACTCCTTTCTTCTCAAGTGCGGTGTATATTAACTCTAACATGTGTGTTATAGCATCGTTTGTGCTCTTGTTAGTCCTGAATCCAAATTGGCAGGGGTTGAGTACATTGTGTGAGACGAGGTAGGAATAGATCTGTCTATGAATTAATTTTTCGAAGATTTTAGAAAGCAGTGGTAAATTTGAAATTGGTCTATAATTATTCAAGTCAGTTTGGTCACCTCCTTTGTGGATTGGGGTGACCCTAGCTATTTTGAGAATTGATGGGAAGGTAGAAGATTCAATGGATTTATTGAATAATGCTTCAGAGTGCAGACACTGTAGTACTTCCTATCTCCAGGACTCAAGTAAGGCCTGCCGGTTTCCCTGAATCCCTTCATAAATGTTACTTTGCTCACACTCCAACAGCACGTCAAGTATTAAAAACCATTTGTCTCCATTCACTCCTATCAAATACGCTCACGCATGCTTGCTGGAAATCCAAGCCCCTTGCAAACAAAACCTCTTTTACCCCCTCTCTCCAACCTCTCCTAGGCCGACTCCTACCCCGCCTTCCCTCCACTACAGATTTATACACTCTCGAAGTCATTCTGTTTCGTTCCATTCTCTCTACAAGTCCGAACCACATCAACAGCCCCTCCTCAGCCCTCTGGATAATAGTTTTGGTAATCCCGCACCTCCTAATTTCCAAACTCCGAATTCTCTGCATTATATTCATACCACACATTGACCTCAGACATGACATCTCCACTGCCTCCAGCCTTCTCCTCGTTGAAACATTCATCACCCATGCCTCACATCCATATAAGAGTGTTGGTATAATTATACTCTCATACATTCCCCTCTTTACTTTCATGGACAAAGTTCTTTGTCTCCACAGACTCCGAAGTGCACCACTCACCCTTTTCCCCTCATCAATTCTGTTTCACCTCATCCTTCATAGACCCATCTGCTGACATGTCCACTCCCAAATATCTGAATACATTCACCTCCTCCATACACTCTCCCTCCAATCTGATATCCAATCTTTCGTCACCTAATCTTTTTGTTTTCCTCATCACCTTACTCTTTCCTATATTCACTTTCAATTTTCTTCTTTTACATACCCTATAATTATTGCACAGTAGATGATATTGAAGCCCTTTTATAAAGACAGTAAAAAAATTATTAGTCAAGAGTTTCCTCTCCCATTTGGGGGTTAGTTGTGAATGGTTCTAATTACTAAGATTCACTGGCTTCTGTGAACTGTGAGTTTCGGTAGTGTCAGATGAGATGAGTGGCACTTGGCTTGCCAGCAATTTGTAGTAGAGTGGTCCATTTAGCTAGGGTAGGGCAGGCATTGAAGGGGATGCACCATTTTGTTCATCTGGCAGCTCCAAGTGTGTCTAGAGCCTCCATAGTTGTTGGGAGAGCTGTGAAGATTAATTTATTGTACAATAATTATTGTTTCTTAATTTGTACTCATCAGGTAGTTTATCAAGCCTGTGAGTCACCTCTGTCTGAAAGATCCCAGACATCTGTTCCTCATCCTGCTGTCTCTGAAATCTTATTTATCTAGTCGATCCAGTCCATCTGCCTATCTCTACACACAAGCCTCCATGAACTTGCTTGAGCAAGTCTTTTCTCAAATTTACACTGCTTATTAAAAGTCTACCTTTTACTGTGAGACATGGACTTAATTTTTTTATGCTCCAAATATAGCTGGTAAAGTGTTTGATAATGATAAATTTACTCACAAACACCCTGTCTTTGGCCACCGTGTGTGAACAGGACTCTTCTCAAACTGATTCTTTCCAAACTCCAGTAGATGGCTACCACATCCTTCACTATTATGCACCATAACCAGTTGCACATTAAACTCAATCTTCAAGGCTTTATCCAACCCTCTTGTATTTGCTGTCACTATCTTAGCATAATGTTTAAAATCTCATTTAACCTATGCTCTCTCCCATTAGTGCTCCATCTAGTGGGTTATCAGATGCTGCTTGCTTGTAGTTGCAAATCTGCAACTCACTCCACAGCATTACCAATACTGCTTACACTGCTTGCAGTTTGAATACCCAGAAAAGTACTGCCAATTGCTGTTTTGCTTGTTTCCCAGATCCTACATTTATATCTTGCTTTTGTTCAGACTAAACCCCTCCAGGAATTTCATCTGGATTTAACCTCTTGTTCTAATGAGCCATATGATTTACTGTACTTTCTATGCTTCTTGAACTTTCATTGGCATTATCAAGATGTCATCCTATAGCATTAAACCAGATGATAATACAGTACAGTATACATTCTCATTCTGCAATATTTACACCCTAAATCACTTCCCTTTTATACTTCTGTTAAATCTGGTCTGCCAATATTTTATCCCTTCAGTTAAAAGCTGCAGTATGCCTCTCTTTGGAAATGTGGCATGTTGAAGCATAACCCATTGCTCTTATGATTAGTAAATTACTGGAGCACATAATTAACAAGAGATTAATATGTTTTTTGGTGATCCAGAATTGTCTTTTAACCATTAGTTTGACTATAGACTTACCTATTCCATCAAGGACCCTTTTCTTCATCTAGAGAAGGCTTTTGCCACCACTTGGCAATATCATATCTTGTCCCAAACTCATTCTTTGGAATCTAGTACATACTAGCTACCACTCTTTCTAAAGATCCTGATAGCCAGGTGTTCTTTGGTAATTGGATTAATAATAACCTTTCTCTGTATATTCCAAATGGATGTACATGGCACTACCATGTTTCTAACCAGCATCAGTAAACTTCTCACAGTTCTCTGGGGAAAAGTTTCATTTTCCTGTATGTGGACAATTTCACTTTTGTGTATGTTGGCACTGTTGAATGCCTCATTGTTGCATGCCATTGACTGTACATCCAGTTGGCCTACATCACACAGCTTCAAGAACTTCTGTAATTTTCACACAGTTCCCTGGTATTCCGTAGGCCCTGCTGTCCATATTGGATATTGTTTTCCTAGTATGACATTATCATATGTCATAGAAGCATTACATGATTCTCTCTCTACTAGGCATGTGTCATAGTAGACTGCATAAATTAAAGATTTTCTTTCACTATTTCCCTGTGGACCAATAGATGAACTCTTCTCCATGTTCATGGGGCCTTTTGCTTATCTTAATTAGACTGTGGGGACTAGATGTATTCCTCTACTCTGGTTACTCTTACTGGTCTTGATGTCATTAATCTCAGGGATTCCATTTATGTCCAGAAGTTTCATACCAAAAACCTGTGTGCATGGTGTAACATCCCTTTACTGTGGTATTATGAGTGTGTTGTGATACCTATTTTCTCTGTAATCTTGTTTATTTCCATGGTCTTTATGTTCCTAGAAGCTTTAGAACTACAGTATTATGGATATTAATAAAGCTGATAGTTTCAGTTGTCACCCCTCTATTCTGTCCCTTTAATTTACCCCTTCAGACTCTCATAGAGTCTTGACTTTTACCGCCTTCTTCCTCCTTGGAAAGTCTGTGTTGTTGAATTCTGCCCTTCCTTACCTTTCCATTCTTGGAGTCTAAACTTTTCCACTTTGAGCACTTGTTTGCTCACTCCTGAACATTTTCACTCTTATGTTGATGCTACTGCTGTGTTCCATTGATGGCTTAAAATAAATGAAACTAATTTACTACACTAACTGTGATTCTCTCTCGCTTTTGTGCTCAGTCTTAACACTTATACACTTTCTCATATTATCTGCCTTACCCTTGCCATATAGCACTGTTGGCCCATATAGGTTTAGCACTTTTCATAAATACTAGTACATGTACATTGGACCTCTGTTTAATGACCTTGATATGGTCATTAACCAGATTTTGTTTTCCCATTGTTATAAGTTGTGTTGCAAACCTAGAAATAATATTTCAAATCTTATTCCAATTAAATATTTAACCCTTTCAGGGTCCAAGGGGGGTCTCCGAAACTCGTTCTCAGGGTCCAAGAATTTAAAAAAAAAAAATTATTTTTTCTTATGAAATGATAGAGAATCTTTTTCCGATCATAACGCCACAAAAATTATGAAATTTGATCGAAAACTAACGGAATTATGCTTTCGCGAAGTTAGCGGCAGCCATGACACCTACGCATCGGCGATTTCGCCCACTTTGGGCCCTATTTTCGGCAAATTCCAATGTTTCAGGCAACTAAAATTATAGCTATTTCGCTAGAACTCCATTTCTTCTATCGATTGAGTACAAGAAACCGCCTATTTACCTATTACAACTACCCAAAATAGTGGTCAGAAAGTAATTTGGCAATTTCACACAAATTTCAAACGATGCCAATTTCAAAATAGGGTCCAGAATAAACAAGGCAGACATTCCTGGCACTAAAATAACGTCTTCTCTGTTCATTAGTCACGTCTCAGGCCCCTCTTACATTACTTTTGCTTTTGATTTTGAATTTTATTCTCACAAAAAAATTGAAGATTTACTTTATGTATACAACTGCATCATTGTATAAATGGTATAAATAATATTAGAGCACTTGTGCATGAATAATTAGACTCGCCAGTTGTTGTGTATTGGATGCATGGTGTCATTTGTTTACTCTTGAACATCGTCAAAAATCGAACATTTTGCTACTTTGAGCTCAATTTCAAGGTACTTGTCTTTGTCAAACCAATCAAAATCATCTCTATTTCTGTAATATATCTTCCATTCTATCAAATGAGACCAAGAAAACGAGAATACATCAATAAATACCATACGAAATAGACTGCAAAGTCGCTGTTTTAAACCAAAAACACGGTCAGAGTTTTTCCTCATTATGCCTGTGGTGCAGGAATTTTTTTATGCACCTGACCGCACAGACCCATTCTATCATCTAGGCCTAACAGCCTGTTTTCTGCTTGATTGAGGCTGAATTTAGGCGTACTAGTCATCAATAACCCCAGGGCGTAAGCCGTACTAATACGTCAATAACCCTGAAAGGGTTAATTATGAGACTTTAAAAAAATAAGTACTCACCAGAGATGGATTCATTATTTAGTAGAGGCATAGTGGTGATATAACCCCATCCACTCCATGTAAAGAGTCTTTAAGACACAATAAGTAATAAAATTCATATTTAAATATGATATTTAAGATATATGCACTCACCAGAAATAGACCCAGTGTTTAATATAAAGATATAGTGTTATTACTAAATGTAAAAAGAAGAAAAACTTTTGTTTCTAATTTTTTTGAGTCTCCCTGCCTCAG
This sequence comes from Cherax destructor, assembly GCA_009830355.1. Classification (NCBI taxonomy): domain Eukaryota; kingdom Metazoa; phylum Arthropoda; class Malacostraca; order Decapoda; family Parastacidae; genus Cherax; species Cherax destructor. Next base: position 54,137 of record WNWK01004793.1, read on the forward strand.
TGGGAGGTGCCCTGTTTGTTAAAAAAATTAGTGGTGTTCATTAGAGTCAGCATCAGCACTTATTGGGGCAAGGATAGAGAAAATGAAGGAGCTAGGGTGAATTGAGTTGAGTCCTGGAGGTGGGAAGTACAGTGCATGTGTCAACAGTATTACCTGTGTAGTATATAATTGACATGCACCCTTGAGAGAATGAGAGGCTCATCATGAATGTATTAGCAGTGAAGAGGGGCTACATTCTTCCTGTTAACATCTAGAAATGATAACTTTAATCTATGAAAATCATTAACCCCTTTCAGTGTTGAGACCCCTGCTCTCAAACTTGCTCTCAGGGTCAAAGAATTTAAAAAAAAAATTATTTTATCTTATGAAATGATACTCTTTTTCTGAAGGTAATGAAACCAAAAGTATGAAATTTGATGGAAACTTACGGAATTATGTTCTCGCAAAGTTAGCGGTCTTGGCAATATTTACGCACCAGCGATTTTGCCCACTTTACACACTATTTTTGACCAAGTCCATTGTTTCAGTCCACCAAACTCATAGCTACTTTGCTAGCATTCCTTCTATTCTATCGAATGAGTACAAGAAACTACCCATTTACCTACTTCAACTATCCAGTAAAGTGATCAGAAATCAGAAATTTGGGAATTGTCATACAAAATTCAATAATTTTCCCATTTGAAAATAGTGTCCAGAATAAACATTGTAGACATTCCTGGCACTAAAATAACATTTTCTCTGTTCATTAGTCATATTTACATGGCCCCTCTTATATTACACTTGCTTTTCATTTTGAATTTTTATTCACACAAAAAATAGAAGATTTACTGTTATGCAGACTATTGCATTATTGTAATAATTGTATAAATAATGTCAGTGCATTCCTAAATGCATATTAGGCTAGCCAGTTGGATGCGTATTGGACAAGTGACATCATTTGTGTACTCTGGAATATCTGCAAAAATCAAACATTTCTTCTACTTTGAGCTAAATTTCAAGCTACTTTCAGTCCTGAAACTAATCAAAATCATTTCTATTTCTGTAATATATCTTCCATTCTATCAAATGAGACCAAGAAACCGAGACTTCAACCATAAAAACTATACGAAAATAGTCTCTCTCCTCACTTAATGACGTACGTACTCATTTAATGACTGCTTGGACTTAAGACCAGCGCTCTGACCAGTATACATACCTAAGTAATGTATATTAGAGCTGATTTCTTCTATTCTGTTTATTACAGTATACAGTACACTACTGTATAAACATTTAAAAATATGCTAAAAATGTTATAAATGGTGCAAAGGTGACATTAAAGCAATATCTTTGATATACCTTTGAAGAGTTTCGAGAGTTTATCTACTCTCTGAGCCGGCCATGGGCCAGGCTCGTCTGGTGCTTGCCTGGTCAACCAGGCTGTTGCTGCTGGAGGCCCACTGCCCCACATATCCATCACAGCCTGGTTGATCTAAAGATGGTTGACACAAACCCACTACCAGTATAGTATGCTCCTCGCTTAACGACCAATTTATTTACCGACCTTCTCTTAGAATCAGAACTTCGTCGTTAAGTGAGGAGAGACTGTATACTGCAAAGTCGCTGTTTTAAATTAAAACAGTTTCATTTTTTCTCATGCACTGCCTGCTGCAGGATTTTTTTTTATGGTGCACACTTAACAAATAGACCCATTCTTTCATATCTAGGCCCAAATTTGCCACTCACAGTTTATCTGACTGAGCTGAACTCATGGTGTCATACTACGGGACCTACACTGGCTTCAAAGCCGTGATGCAACACGACCAGCATCAAAAGGGTTAATACACTATATTTTCTTTCAGATATTGCTCATAATAATAATTGTGACTTCCTTCCAAGCTTCATCAGTGATGTTGATGGTATTTAGGATATTAAGTTTCCTCCAGAATTTGTTTAATTGTTGGCCTGTTTTCTCCATCAGTGTCTGTAATGAGTTTCGTGAAAGTTTTCTTGATATAAAATGACTTAAAAGATTTAATATCACACATCCATTGGTTACATTAACCCTTTGAGGGTCGGTGCCGTACTAGTACGTTTTACGCACCAGGGTCGGTGCCGTAGTAGTACGTGTAAATTCTAGCGGCCTCAAATTAAGCGGGAAATGGCTGGTAGGTCTACATACGAAAGAATGGGTCTGTGTGGTCAGTGTGCGCAGTATAAAAAAAATCCTGCAGCAAACACTGCATATTGAGAAAAAAAAAACTCCGACCGTATTTTTTGTTTAAAACAGCGACTTCGCAGTCTATTTGCGTATGGTATTTA
>WNWK01004793.1:56534-122389 GCA_009830355.1 Cherax destructor
AGGTGTTTCTTGCTGCGAGGCATGGTGGAGAAGGTGTACTGAAATGGTGTTCTCACAATGCACCACTGGGTGCCCGATTTTTTTCCTACTGCGCACACTGACCACGCAGACCCATTCTCTCATCCCTAGGCCTACCAGCTGTTTCCCGCTTAATTTGAAGCCGCTAGAATTTACGCGTACTAGTACGGCACCAACCCCTGCTCGTAAAACGTACTAGTACGGCACCGACCCCGAAAGGGTTAACACTCGGTACTGCAGTGGTTTGGATTACTGTTATTACATTCATGGGGAGGGTATCATTAAGCCTGTAGGAGTCATTTGCTCAGTGCTGGACAAATGAGATGCAATCAGGACTGATACAAGGAAGAGGAACTTAGATCCAATTCCTTGGATCAAGAGCATCTTGCCAACATCAAGGAACCTCCTCAGGGAAGGAGAGCTCCTGTTCTTTGAATAAAGATCCCTTCAGCATCAAGCTTTCCTTTTCCTTCAAGGAAGCACCCCCCCCTTAAAGGGGGGGGTGCTTCAAAGTTGAAAAGCTCTTTATACAAATTATTACTTAGGAAATAATGTTAAATCCATAAATGTCACATAGTGACTGGGAAATAGGAGGAAATCAGGTTCAATCTTAAGAAAGAGGAAGCCAAGTCTAATTTCATAGATCAAGAGCTCCTTATCTCCAAGGAACCTCCATTGATTGACCTTGATCTCAAGAATTGTAGCTACCCTTCTTTTCCTCAGATCAAACATTATTCTCCATCCTTGACTGCCCAGGCACTATGACTATTATAGTGCTTCCCATGAATATACATGTACTCTTGTTCCAGTATCGAGTTCGGTCTATAAACATGTAACCAGGTGTCTTGGACATGTGTTTGCTGTTGGGTAGCAGTTTAAACAATCTCATTTAGCCCAATCATAATATTAAAGGAAAAAATGTAAGCTATTTGGATAAGAAAACATTATTAGTCAGTGATAACTAATTTGATAACTTTTATCTGGATATAAATTCTTGCTACAATTTTTTACATTATTCAACAAAAGTTATATTATTTAAATCCTTTGTTATGAAGATTCAAATATTTTTCAATGTTGACACATTAAAGTACAATATTACACATGCTTGAAAATATGCTCTAGACCTATACAAATCTTTCCAATCACAATCATTACATTAAACTGTCAGACATAACTTGAAAATTAAAGCTGCACTGTTAAAGTGTCTGCAACTGCACTTTCTACAATTGCAACAGTATATTTTGTCAACACCCATTTTCATACAATGGATAGATACAAATTTTCAAACATTCACACACCCTATGGTTATAATTTCAAAGAGAAGAAAATTTATTACACTAATCAACAAATTTTTTTTAACAAAAAGCGTATGTTATTTCGTTCACTTCTCCAATAAATGTGATTATTTAAATTCAACACTCTAAAGAGAACATCCGGTGAAATACCATTACCTGATATTGTGAAGAATGGTATTAGTGGACTTTTATATTATCATTTGATATGGCTTCGCTTATTATAGAAATAAGTCTGAAGATCATAAAGTTATTAATTCATATAATAATTCAGTATTAACCAAATTTAGGCCAATTTTGGATAAGTTATGTAGGATTAGGATAATTAAGACTAGCATGCTTAAGTCATCATCATAACTGACGAGGGTTGACCAGATTGTACCTAGGGGTTGGGGGCCCTCTTCTCTGGGAGGAGTGTCACTTCCCATTAGGTGCTTGCCTAATAACCCAATGTATCTTTTGTATTTCCCTTAACATCTAAATTAGCTAATACATATGGCCAATAACAATGAACAAACTAGAGATAGGGACTGTGAAAAATAGACCAAATTGTGATTATGATTTCATTATTATGACAGTGAATTGGTCACAATAGTAAAAAGTTGATAGTACTGTAAATTTGATAATGTTAGAAATGGTACTGTATATGCTTAAAATGCTGAATAATTAAATCATTCTATTGCTTTGCAAATTAACAAAAACAAAAGAGGTCTGATTAGGCTGCTAAATTAGCTTATATAAAAAAAAAAAGTTATACCAAGTTAATTTTTATTCATAAATCTATCACTCAATTAAAAAATATTCAGAAAATTTAGTTGGTTTGACCCCTCTAGCCAAAAAGCACGACAGAATGTAATACTTTATTAAGTACTTAAGCACTACTATCCACTACATTTATGAAGCTCTTGTGCATTCCCATTATATTACTGATACGCTACAATACAGGACAAGAACTGGTACTAATTTGGAGCTATTATCCATGACTTGAATATAAAAAAAAACAGCATTCACATCAATTTTTAAAAAAAAACTGCCATGATTACCCTACATTTATGAAATAATACCTTTATCTTGTAGCAATGGAGAGTATCATACCAAGTTATATTTAACTATCTTCATTTTCAAATATCTTATAAAAACATGGTTACTGATACCCATAATCAGTGGAATGAAAAAGAATCCTATTTAAGTTCATTTAATCATCAAAGATGGTTCTTGGAGAGCACTTAAAACTTTAAATGAATTGCATTATTTTTATTACAAATAGGAAATCCCAGAGAAGGTTATATGTCAACATTAGGAATTTGTTTATTGTAGTATTACAAGAAAATATTTTTAAAACTGAAAAAGCTATGAAGAGTCAGGTGTCTTTTATTTATACTTTTTAAACTACAGTACTGTGGCACATAAGTTATATGAAGGAGGCTAGTAGGTTAGATCAACAGGGATTCACATGGATAAAAATACTATATTAAAATCATTGGAGATGTCATTGGATTATTAAAATGTTATACAAAACTAAATGTGGCTAAGGCTATATAACTAAGTTTTGTGCCAAAATTTTGGAAAAAATAATAAATTATTCATGCCAATATGCCCTGCATAGATGTGATACTGCTGACAAGCCATGTTTCTAATTTTAATTGCAAATTATGGAAAATATTACATTTAATTTGCAAAAATTATACAATACCTAAATTTGGATACACATAACTACTAAGCGAATGACTATAGGTGAAAATACAGGTAGGCCATCACTAATCCGGTTCCATTAGTAATCCGGCACTAATTTCAGCTAGCATAATTTTAAATTTCATCATTATACTGGCTCAAATTTCATCATTATAGTGACTCAAATTGTGCAGATAGTTGTAAATCCACAGCAGCAAGCCAGTGGATGAGAAAGCAGTTATGAAAATGAGGAAGATATAGCAGAAAAAGTCTCTATTGATAGGTTAATTAAGTGTATTCTAACCTAACCACTCTGTAATCCAGCAAACTCACTAATCTGGCACACTACAGGTCCCAATGATGCCAGATTAGTGATGGCCAACCTGTATAATCATATATGAGAGTTTGTTGCACGAAACTTAGACTGCAGAAGCTAACAACAAAATGCACAAAGGATGAGAGGGAAGCACAATAGTAATACTTTACATTCTTTCCTTAACAGGACTATACAGTATTTTTCACAATTTTCAAGTATAAAAGGAAAATAGAACTAAGATTTTATAGTACATATTTTGAAAAAAATATAACATTAGGATTACAAAAGAAACACTAGTCAGAATGGAAATAACATGGGTGACAGTAATCGGGAAATGACCGAAGTTGTTATAAGGTCTAACTGCATTAGCTTGCTTGTGGCAGGGCGTACATCCTGTAGATCACCGATGCTACACAAGCCAGACCAACAGGCACCAACCATGACCGCCACGAGCTGTAAAATAGTCAGAGCCTCTAACATATCTTGAAATCCTATGAAATATTTTGCTGTTTACCTAGCCAATACTCTGTAGGCAAATGCAGTAGCAACAGCCAGCCCGACAGGTATCAGCCACATTTTCCAATTACTGCAAAGGTAAAACCAAAAAAGTAAAATACTAACATATATCCAATTAAGAATCAATGTATATTTTATATACTGTGCATATAATCCCATGCTCTTTTAACCAAATTGGCCATCTCCCACCATGGTAAAGTGATCCAAAATATAAAGAAAAATTTGACATCAATCATTTAAAAGCTGCCCTGCCAGAAGGGCAAAGACATCGGAATCCAAATAACCCTAAAAACTAACATCCCCAACCCCTCCTACAAAGTGCATACACTGTATTTCCTACCTCCAGAACTCAAAGCCCTGCTAATGAATTTTTCCTTAATCAATTCATGATACCTGCTCACACAAAAAAAACATTAATCCAAAAGGAATTCAGGTTTCTGTGCAGCAACTTGAAAAAACCCTCTTATCAGATTCAAACTTTTAACATAGAACCTCCTCAGTGGGATAAAATTGACTGTTATTTGAGTGTAAGTGCTAATTATATTTTTAAATGGGTGGTATTTTTTTGTTGCGCATGGAATAACTCTAGAATGCCCCCTTTTAACCCTTAAACTGTCCACACGTAGATATACATTGACTCGCGTACTGCTCCGAATATTTTGATTTTTTTTTTTTAAATGAAGAGCGCATTTTTATAAACAGGATAAGCTAAAAAAAAAAATTTAGGACCAGTATTTACCGAGATATAAGCCCACCAAGTTGGTGCTGGATGCTCACCTGACGGCAACATCAAGTCCTGCCGCTTGCAGAAGTATTGCGGATATACTTTTTTTTCTAGTTTTTATTTTAATTTATATAATTTTTATGTTCTGATAATTACAATTTATAATAGTTCTTGTGATTTCATAGTCAATCTTTGTTCTAACACTAATATTAGGTACTGAAATAATAATAATAATAATAATAGTTTATTTGGACATGATACAAAGAATTACAATGGGTTATGAGATGTTATGAGGTGTACATGTCAAAAGCCCCTAATATGCAGGGCATTTTGGGCAGACTTAAAATTAACTTAAAACTAAATGGTAAGAATTTTAGTAAATAGTTTACAATATGAGTATAGTTGAGTATTTAAGCTATGAAATTTGAACATAGTTTAGACATGACATTTTTGAAACATAGTTTTATACTTTTGTCTTATTTATAAAATTAATTAAATCAGATTAAACAAATTAAATCAGTAATTTGTGTTGCAATAACAAATTATATGGTCATTAGACGAGTTACAAGGAGCACAAGGGTACATAAGGATACACGACGTATAAGTTTCAACATTTGTACTAGATTATATTTGATAAACTATTTTTCTTTGAGCAATTAAGTAAGGGGTTTTGAGGCTAAATGGTAAGAATTATAGTAGACAGTTTACAATATAAGTATAGTTGAGTATTTAAGCTATGAAATTTGAACATAATTTGAACATGACATTTTTGAAACATGATAGTTTTATAATTTTGGATCATTTACAGTTTTATGTCTACATAACAGAATTATTAAATCAGATTAAACAAATTAAATCAATAATTTGTTTTGCATTAACAGTTTATATGGTCATTAGATGAGTTACAAGGACACAGGGTACATGAGGATGGATTTCTTTATATTAGGTGGTTTATACATTATAAGATATAACATGGCATATACATTATGAGGTATAAGTTTCAACATTTGTACTAGATTATGTTTGATAAATTATTTTTCTTTGAGTGAATAATGTTATTTTGAGGCAGTGTAAAGTTATTTAATAACTTTGTAGGTAATGTAAAGTAGTGGGTATTTAGTTTTGGGCGAGTAGGTGGTTTTTTAGCAGACCGGGTTTCTTTGGTAAACATAGGTAATAAATAGTACTCAAATAGTCACAATCACACCAACAGGTGAACATTTTCACCTGCCTTGGTCATTTACTATTGTCTATAAATATATACGAAGTATTTATAGGTCCCAGCAATGTTTTAGACATCCTGGAGTATATATGAAACTCCTTGAAGAATGGTGTTATGACAATTGTCAGATAACTACTGATAAGGCAGTGACATTGATGAATGAATGTGTGCAGGAAACCCTTGCTTTGTTTTCACTGTCTGTCTGTCTGTCTATCTGTCTGTGTGTCTGTCTGTGTGTCTGTCTGTGTGTGTGTGTCTGTCTATGTGTGTCTGTGTGTGTTGTGTGTGTGTGTGTGTGTGTGTGTGTGTGTGTGTGTGTGTGTGTCTGTGTGTGTGTGTGTGTTGTGTCTGTGTGTGTCTGTTTTGTGTCTGTGTGTGTCTGTGTGTCTGTGTCGTGTGTGTGTGTGTGTGTGTGTGTGTGTGTTTTACTCACCTAGTTGTACTCACCTAGTTGTGGTTGCAGGGGTCGAGACATAGCTCCTGGCCCTGCCTCTTCACTGGCCGCTACTGGGTCACTCTCCCTGCGCCATGAGCTTTATCATACCTCTTCTTAAAGCTGTGTATGGAACCTGCCTCCACTACATCGCTTCCCAAGCTATTCCACTTCCCGACTACTCTGTGACTGAAGAAATACTTCCTAACATCCCTGTGATTCATCTGAGTCTTCAACTTCCAACTGTGTCCCCTTGTTGCTGTGTCCCATCTTTGGAACATTCTGTCTCTGTCAACCTTGTCAATTCCTCTCAGTATTTTATATGTCGTTATCATGTCCCCCCTATCTCTCCTGTCCTCCAGTGTCGTCAGGTCGATTTCCCTTAACCTCTCCTCGTAGGACATACCCCTTAGCTCCGGGACTAGTCTTGTTGCAAACCTTTGCACTTTCTCTAGCTTCTTTACGTGCTTGGATAAATGTGGGTTCCAAACTGGTGCTGCATACTCCAGTATGGGCCTAACGTACACAGTGTACAGGGTCCTGAACGATTCTTTATTAAGATGTCGGAATGCTGTTCTTAAGTTTGCTAGGCGCCCGTATGCTGCAGCAGTTATTTGGTTGATGTGCGCCTCAGGAGATGTGCCTGGTGTTATACTCACCCCAAGATCTTTTTCCTTGATTGAAGTTTGTAGTCTCTGGCCCCCTAGACTGTACTCCGTCTGCGGTCTTCTTTGCCCTTCCCCAATCTTCATGACTTTGCACTTGGTTGGGTTGAACTCCAGGAGCCAATTGCTGGACCAGGCTTGCAGCCTATCCAGATCCCTTTGTAGTTCTGCCTGGTCCTCTTCCGATTGAATTCTTCTCATCAACTTCACATCATCTGCAAACAGGGACACTTCGGAGTCTATTCCTTCCTTCATGTTGTTCACAAACACCAGAAACAGCACCGGTCCTAGGACTGACCCCTGTGGAACCCCACTCGTCACCGGCGCCCACTCTGACACCTCGCCACGGACCATGACTCGCTGCTGTCTTCCTGACAGGTATTCCCTGATCCATTGTAGTGCCTTCCCTATTATCCCTGCCTGGTCCTCCAGCTTCTGCACTAATCTCTTGTGTGGGACTGTGTCAAATGCCTTCTTACAGTCCAAGAATATGCAATCTACCCACCCCTCTCTCTCTTGTCTTACTGCTGTCACCCTGTCATAGAACTCCAGTAGGTTTGTGACACAGGATTTCCCGTCCCTGAAACCGTGTTGGCCGTCGTTCATAAGCTCATTCCTTTCTAGGTGCTCCACCACTCTTCTCCTGATAATCTTCTCCATGACCTTGCATACTATACATGTCAGTGACACTGGTCTGTAGTTTAGTGCTACGTTTCTGTCTCCTTTTTTAAAAATTGGAACTACATTTGCTGTCTTCCATACCTCTGGTAGTTGCCCTGTTTCGATAGACATGTTGAAGATTGTTGTTAGGGGTACACATAGCTCCTCTGCTCCCTCTCTCAGGACCCATGGAGAAATGTTGTCCGGCCCCATCGCCTTTGAGGTATCTAGCTCGCTTAGTAGCCTCTTCACTTCCTCCTCAGTTGTGTGTATCGTGTCCAGCCCTGATGGTGTACCCTACCTCTCCTAATTTCTGGAGGCCCTTCTATTTCCTCTGTGAACACCTCTTTGAATCTCATGTTGAGCTCCTCACACACTTCGTGGTCATTTCTTGTGACCTCCCCTCCTTCCTTCCTCAGCCTGATCACCTGGTCCTTGACTGTTGTTCTCCTCCTGATGTGGCTGTACAACAGCTTTGGGTCAGATTTTGCTTTCGCTGCTATGTCATTTTCGTATCGTCTTTGGGCTTCCCTTCTTTCCTGTGCATATTCATTTCTGGCTCTACGACTGCTCTCCTTATTCTCCTGGGTCCTTTGCCTTCTATACTTCTTCCATTCCCTGGCACACTTGGTTTTGGCTTCCCTGCACCTTTGGGTGAACCATGGGCTCATCCTGGCTTTTTCGCTTTTCCTGTTACCCTTGGGTATAAACCTCTCCTCAGCTTCCGTGCAAATTGTTGTCATATATTCCATCATCTCGTTTACCGACTTCCCTGCCAGCTCTCTGTTCCACTGAACTCCGTGCAGGAAGTTCTTCATGCCCAAGTAGTCACCTTTCTTGTAGTTTGGCTTCATTTGTGCAGCCCTTCCTGCTTCCCCCTCCACTTGTAACTCTACTATGTAGTCGAAGCTTAGAACCATATGATCACTGGCCCCAAGGTGGCTTTCATGTGTGATGTCCTCAATATCTGCGCTACTCAGGGTGAATACTAGGTCCAGTCTCGCTGGCTCGTCCTCCCCTCTCTCTCTGGTATTGTCCCTTACATGTTGGTACATGAGATTTTCCAGTACCACCTCCATCATTTTAGCCCTCCATGTTTCTTGGGCCCCATGTGGTTCTAAGTTCTCCCAATCGATTTCCTTATGGTTGAAGTCACCCATGATCAGTAGCTTCGCCCTGCTCGCATGAGCCCTTCTGGCCAATTCGGCCAGTGTGTCAACCATCGCTCTATTACTCTCATCATACTCTTGCCTTGGTCTCCTGCTGTTCTGTAGTGGGTTGTACATCACTGCAATTATCACCTTTGGACCTCCGGACTGAAGTGTTCCTATTATACAATCTCCTGCTTCTCCAGCTCATCAAAATCCCATCTGTTTTTGATCAGCAGTGCCACTCCTCCACCCTTTCTGTTCCCTCTGTCTTTCTTCAGGATCTGGTATCCCGTTGGAAAGATGGCATTTGTTATCATCCCTGTGAGCTTTGTTTCAGTGAGGGCTATGATGTCCGGTGATGCCTCTTTGATTCTTTCATGCCACTCCTCCCACTTATTCGTTATTCCATCTGTATGTGTGTCTGTGTGTCTGTGTCTGTGTGTCTGTGTCTGTGTGTCTGTGTCTGTCTGTCTGTCTGTCTGTGTCTGTCTCTGTCTGTCTGTCTCTGTCTGTGTCTGTCTGTCTGTGTCTCTGTGTCTGTCTGTCTGTGTGTCTCTGTCTGTCTGTGTCTGTCTGTCTGTGTCTGTCTGTCTGTCTGTCTGTGTCTGTCTGTCTGTCTGTCTGTCTGTGTCTGTCTGTCTGTCTGTGTCTGTCTGTCTGTCTGTGTCTGTCTGTCTGTGTGTCTATGTGTGCCTGGAGTATAATATGAAACTCCTTGAAGAATGGTGTTATGACACGTGTCAGATAACACTGACAGCCCAATGACATTGATGAATGTGAGCAGGGAACCCTCTCTTTGTTTCCACTGTCTATCTGTCTGTGTCTGTCTGTCTCTGTCTGTCTGTCTAGCTCTGCTTATCTGTTTTCTGTCTGCCTGTGTGTGTGTGTTTCTTTCCGTCTGCTTGTCTCAGTCTCAGAGTGCGGCTCGTAATCCAACAGGTATTATACACAATGCAGAAGTAACAATGCGTATTACTTGCCAGTCATGCTTATTATGTCTTATATCTACAAGCATAGTATAACACTTTGCCTGGAATTTTTGGGTTATCCTAGGTAATTTACACTATGTATAATAACTGTACTATGTGTACATGTGAGAGAGAGACAGAGATATAGACAGATACAGAGATATAGGACAGACAGATATAGACCGAGATATAGACAGCCAGAGACAGCCAAAGCCAGCCAGCCTGCCGAATACATAAAAACATAAAAAAGAAGGAACACTGCAGAAGGCCTACTGGCCCATGCAAGGCAGGTCCATGTCACCCACTGGCTTAGACCAATGACCCACCAAGTCAGGTCACATCCTCTGAAGGAAGGAGCATGGCATCAGACCTAGTAGCACAAGCTAGTCAGGTCCAACTCTCACCCACCCACAGCCACTCATGTATTTATCTAACCTATTTTTACTTTCCTCTTATAAGGGGAGTGTTAATGTGACATGACATCAGTGAATCTCAGGTGTTTGCCACATTATTTGCTCTAGCTGGCACTCAATTGAACTGGTGCTCCCACAAGGTACTAAGTGGTCCAGGATTTTTTTAATACTGCGCACACTGAGGACGCAGACCCATTCACTCATGTCTAGGCGACTCAAACCTATTGCACTAAATTTGAACGAATGAAAAATAAAACGTAGATCTACGTTCGGAGCAGTACGCGAGTCACCGTATATCTACGTGTGGACAGTTTAAGGGTTAAAATGACTGAGCAGGACGATTTTCACTATATGCTAAGTTTAAGCCATGTATGTGCAAATTTGACAATTTACTAACACTGTTAACCCTTTCAGGGTCCAGAGACCAAATTTCAAAGTGTGCACCAGGGTCCAAGAATTTTCAAAAAATATTTTTGCTATTTTTTCTTATGAAATGGTAGAGAATCTTTTTCTGAAGGTAATAAAACAAAAAGTATGAAAATTGATGGAAAATTGACAAAATTATGCTCTCGTGAATTTTGATGTGTCAAGTGATATTTACGCATCGGCGATTTCGACGACTTTGACTCCCATTTTAGGCCAATTACATTATTCCAGTCAATCAATTTCTTAGCTAGTTCGCTAGTATTACTTCTCTTCTATCGATTGAGCACAAGAAATCGCCCAGGCAACTGTTTCAACTACAAAATAAAGTGACCGGAAATTGGTAATTTAGCCAATTTAACACAAAATTCAAAATATTCCAATTTCAAAATAGGGTGCAGAATAAACAATGCAGGCATTCCTGGCACTAAACTAACATTTCCTCTGTTCATTAGTTACGTTTTCAGTCTTTACAAATTAATTCCATTTTTATTTTTTATTCACATAATGAATTTTTATTCAAACCAAAAAATGGAAGATTTACTGTTATGCAATATAGTAATAATTGTACAAATAATATCACCACATTTGTGAACATATATTAGACCCACCAGCTGGCGCGTATTAGATGTGCGAGGTCATTTGTTTTAATCGAAAATTACGGTTTCATTTTTTTTTCTCTCATTATGCACTATGTGCTGCAGGATTTGTTTTATGTGGTGCACACTTATACATAGATGTATTCTTTCATATCCAGGCCCAAATTTACCGCTCACAGCTTATCTGAGTGAGCTGAGCTCATGACGTAGAACTACGGTTTGGACCCTGAAAGGGTTAAGACAATTAAGACTACAAATATTTTGAGGTAAGTAATGAGTGTACTGTATATGCATTTTATCACTCTAGGGCGCTTTAAGTGTCGTAGTATATTATGTGTGGGTGGGGTGGAAACCAGCAGAGCTACCACACCTGACTTCTTATAGTAAATACTACTCGCCTTTGCCCCTACATTAAGACTACAAATATTTTGAGGTAAATAATGAGTGTACTGTGTGTGTATTTTACTTTTTATTGTTTTTTAATGCCTAGTTCTATTGCTAACTAAATACATGTTAGTGTAAACTTGTTATCTGGCATTTATATGCATTTATAAGTGGAAAAAATGGTTTCTGCTTTCCAGCGGTCCTGGAACCTAACCTGCCGTATAAGTGGAGCCCTACTGTATACTAAAAGTCGTTTAACCCTTTTGGGGGTTGGTGCCGTACTAGTACGTTTTACGAGCAGGGGTCGGTGCCGTACTAGTATGCGTAAATTCTAGCGGCCTCAAATTAAGCGGGAAACGGCTGGTAGGCCTACATATGAAAGAATGGGTCTGTGTGGTCGGTGTGCTCAGTATAAAAAAATCCTGCAGCACACACTACATAATGAGAAAAAAAAATGACCGTTTTTTTTTTTTTTTTTAAAACAGCGACTTTGCAGTCTAATTTTGTATGGTATTTATTGATGTATTCTCGTTTTCTTGGTCTTATTTGATAGAAAGGAAGATATATTACAGAAATAGAGATGATTTTGATTGGTTTGACAATGACAAGTACCTTGAAATTGAGCTCAAAGTAGCGAAAATGTTCGATTTTTGCCGATGTTGAAGAGTAAACAAATCACACCATGCATTCACACTGGTGGCCTAGTGGCTAAATCTCTCGCTTCCCGCACAGAGGGCCTGGGTTCAATTCCCGGTGGGGCAGAAACATTTCGAAGTGTTTCCTTACACACACACATATACAACAGGCCTAGTGTCTAATCGACATGTGCCTAGGACAAAATGGTAACTAACACATCAACTGGCGAGTCTAATATTCTTGAACAAGTGCGCTGATATTATTTATACCATTTTTACAATGAAGCAAAAGTAATGTAAGAGGGGACTGGAGACGTGATTAATGAACAGAGATGTTATTTTAGTGCCAGGAATGTCTGCACTGTTTATTCTGGACCCTATTTTGAAATTGGCATCGTTTGAAATTTGTGTGAAATTGGCCAAATTGCCATTTTCTGACCACTATTTTGGGTAGTTGAAATTAGTAAATAGGCAGTTTCTTGTACTCAATCGATAGAAGAAATGGAGTTCTAGCGAAATAGCTATGATTTTAGTGGACTGGAACATTGGAATTGGCCAAAAAAAGGCCTCATAGTCGGCGAAATCGCCGATGCGTAAACATCTTCAAAACCGATAACTTTGCAAGAGCATAATTCCGTAAGTTTTCATTCAAATTTCAAACTTTTGGTGCCATTATGATCGGAAATAGATTCTCTATCATTTCATAAGAAAAAATATTTTTTTTTTACAAAAAATTTTCGACCCTGAGAACATGTTTCCGAGAAGGCCTGTCGACCCCCAAAGGGTTAAGAACAAGGTTGCGTGATGACCATCTGGATGATGTTTTGCTCCTGTCATCGACAAATATTTCACCTGATGTGGAGAAGTCATCGAATAAGCAGAAACAAGTGTCTCATTAAATAACTTTCCATTTCTAATTATTTTGTTTGTAGTAAGGAATTTGCATTTTTTTTGTTAATTGTGTTAGTAGTTTTTCTGTTATTGATGCAGTACAATAAGGAACCTTGTTTAAATAAAATGACATTAAATTCCTTTTTTTTTTTTCAAACCTCCAGACCAAGGCAGCTTTCTAGACAGAGTGGTCTGAGTTCGAGAAATTTTTTTTATACTACATTTAATAACATGGCCCTCCTCTGAGAGACTGCATAGCTGTCTGGCCCTCTCTCTCTCCAAAAGGTTGCCGACCCCTGTGCTAGGATGTTGGGGAGAGGGGTGGGATTAAATTATGGGGAATCAAATACAAAATGGAGTTGACACAGTTATTTTTTTTGCTGATGATACTGTGCTTTTGAGATATTCTAAAGAAAAGTTGCAAAGGTTTATGGACGAATTTGGGAGGGTGTGTAAAGGCAGAAAATTTAAAGTGAACATAGATAAGAGTAAGGTGATAAGGGTATCAAACGATTTAGATAAA
Source organism: Cherax destructor (assembly GCA_009830355.1). Classification (NCBI taxonomy): domain Eukaryota; kingdom Metazoa; phylum Arthropoda; class Malacostraca; order Decapoda; family Parastacidae; genus Cherax; species Cherax destructor. Next base: position 70,039 of record WNWK01004793.1, read on the forward strand.
GAAAAATTGGATATCACATTGGAGGGAGGGAGTATGGAAGAAGTGAATGTTTTCAGATATTTGGGAGTTGACTTGTCAGCGGATGGGTTTATGAAGGATGAGGTTAACCAGAGAATTGATGAAGAAAAAAAGGGGAGTGGTGCATTGAGGTATCTGTGGAGACAAAAATGTTATCCATGGAGGCAAAGAAGGGAATGTACGAGAGTATAGTAGTACCAACACTCTTATATGGGTGTGAAGCATAGGTTGTAAATGCTGCAGCAAGGAGGAGGCTAGAGGAAGTGGAGATGTCGTGTCTAAGGGCAATGTGTGGTGTAAATATTATGCAGAGAATTCATAGTGTGGAAATTAGGAGGTGTGGAGTTACTAAAAGTATTAGTAAGAGGGCTGAAGAGGTGTTGTTGAGGTGGTTTGGTCATTTAGAGAATGGAACAAAGTAGAATGACTTGGAGAGCGTATAAATCTGTAGGGAAAGGAAGGAGACGTAGGGGTCGTCTTCGAAAAGGTTGGAGGGAGGGGGTGAAGGAGGTTTTGTGGGTGAGGGGATTGGACTTCCAGCAAACGTGCATAAGTATGTTAGATAGGAGTGAATGGAGACTAATGGTCTTTGGGACCTGACGAGCTGTTGGAGTGAGAGCAGGGTAATATTTTTTGAAGGGATTCAGGAAAATCGGTTAGCAAGACCTGAGTCCTGGAAATGGGAAGTACACTTTAAAGGAGGGGTTTAGGATATTGGCAGTTTGGAGGGACATCTAAACTGTTGTATCTGAGCACCTCTGCAAAGTGATTATGTATGAGTGATGGTGAAAGTGTTGAATGATGAAAGTTTTTTCTTTCTTTTTGGGTCACCCTGCCTTGGTGGGAAATGGCTGACGTGTTAAAAAAATAAATCTTACGTAACACAGTTTCCCCAATGTGGGAGTAACAGAAGATCATTTGAAATTGATTACTTGTCAGAGTTGTATAATTAAAAGATGTACAGGTGTACGGGTTGTACTTATAACGGCTGCATCACGGCTGTTCACGTGATTTCCAACCTCTGCCCATGTGATCTGGCATCAGCCAATGATAGGCCTGCCTTTTGAATGCCTCAGCGCCAGGCGGCCTAGTGTTCAGTTACCACCCAGACTCAGTGCAGGACAGACACACAGGCATAGGCTCTCAGCTCCCATATATCCAACGCCTCATTAAACGCTACCAAAAACCAAGCTCATCGTCTGTTAATATTACCAAATCTATGAAAAGAACCCCACAACACAAATGGTGACAGCTTGTGGGCCTAGATTTTGTGTAATCTGAGCAGATTTAACGAGAAGAGGAAGAGCCGGTGTTCAGTGCCTCCAGCGTCAATATCAACCGTCGCCAGCGACTCACCTTCCCCTCACCAGTGACGTCACCCATCCAAGACTCTTCTGAAGCAGTGTCTCCAGTCTTCTGGCTTCTAATTGCAAGTAAACCTCCGAAGAGTTGATCTGGGTTTTGCAATTAAGCCAACAAGTAAGCCAGTTTATGGGAAGAACCTAAGCCAAGCCTGCAGTCATCCAGTCTGTCTCTTGTCATCCATCCTGCATCTCACTGCTGTGTGCAAGTAAGAGAATTCAGGTTTACCAGTCCTAAGAGCTAAGCCAGCTTCTTCAGGAAAGCCAGTTATACAAGTAAGCCAGTCGTTTCTTCAGCAAGCCAGTTCCTTGCAGTTTTGTCTCCAATCGCTCTGTGCTACAAGTTGGACGCTTGTCAGAGTGATCTTCACCATTCCTGTGGCTTATTGTACAAAAAGCCACCTGGGTTAGTAGTCCCAAGGCCGTGAGAACTAGTGTACTGGCCGGACCCCGTGACGTCATCGTCCACCGCCAGCGAGTCAGGCAGCAGTGACGTCATCCATGCGCGCGCCACTCACCACCCGCGCTAGTGTAAACAAAGATACCACCTGCTCACACTACCCTCGACCAGACAACATTTTGTGGTATTTCTACCCTATCTGGGGTACCAGCAGCATTGTTTCTGGCTCACATAGCAAGTCGAGAGTGTCTTCCTTCATCCCAGAGCGCCAACGTAAAAGCTTGCTGTGTGAGTTCTTCGGTGAAAGCGCATTTCTACAAGACTCAGCAGTCAACGACCAGGAATATTTTCTCTCCACCTACACCCGTCGTTCATTCATCATTAGACTCTATTCTATTATAGATATTCGTGTGTGTGAGACATTTAAGCAGTGAATTTTCTTAGTGACATTTAAAGACTTGTGTTTCAGTTTCGTGTAAATTTATTTCGAATACTTTTTCAGTATTCAATGTATTCCGTGTCTCATTTTATATCTATGTTCCTTGTGTAAACTCGTACACATGCAGTAAGTACTTGTGTATAAATTTTCTTGTCCTTGAGTGCAGTATTTGATTTATTCGTTATTATTGCAGTGTGCATTAAGTCCCTGTCCCTTCATTTTTTTTCCCAGTGCATTCCCTTGTGTTTTTATGCAGTGTCTGTGAATAGTTCCTTATTGTTTATGCCCCAGTGTTCCTAGTTGCATATTTCATTTTCCTGTGTTCCATTCAGTGTGTCCCATTAATTTTTGTGCCAGTATCTCATATGTTTTAGTTCAACAGATAATTTATGTTTTGTGTCAATCTGTGCCTCATTTTTTTTAATTTTTTGCAGAACATGTTCATTGAATATATTTTGTCTGAAGCAGCAAGAACTATCTCTATATATACATATTTTTAAATGCAAGATCTTATTGCATAAACTATCACATTCACTGACTGAATCTTGTTGTGTTGTGTATTCTCCTGCAAAACTGTAAGTTTTTATCTGTGTCTTAGTTTGTGTATTATTGTCTTTGTGTTGATCTTATCAAAATTCCTTGAACAAATTCACTCTTAATATTCATATGTAAAGTAAAGTAATATTCATTATACTCATTTTCATTAGTTTTCTTAAGTGAACTAAGAGTTAAAGTGTTCATTCTCCTTGTGCCCAGTGCAACATTGATTTTTAATTGATGCAGTAAATTGTTTATGCAATACCATACATTGATTAAACTTTAAAATTATTCTCCAGTAGTGATTACTTGTTCTAGTTATTTTTGCATACAGTGTTGTGTACTTTATTCCATTTTACTCAGTGTTATCCTGAAAAATACTAATAATTCAATGCTAGTTGTCAGCATCATAGTTAATTCTTCAGCCAGCAATGCATATTAAATTCTAGTGTCATTTCTCTCTTAAGAAAATTTGTTTTCTAGTATTTTTCCAGTTGAATACAATTTTTTTTATTGTATTTCCACTTTGCATTGATTTATTATTTCTCATCTAGTACTTGTGTTTGAATTCCAGTAGAGAGAGATAATCTTTGCAGTTAATCCATACAGTAGTCAGTATTGCCTTTTTATTGCAATTTGTAAAGTAATTCCTTAAATTTTACAGTCAAAAATCAGTGAGTGAGTTGTCATTTCTTATGCAGTGTACATTAGTTGTTTTAACCCCTTTTCTGCATCTAATTCAATGAATTTGTTTAATTTCCATTTTAACTAATTGTGTACTGTGAATATTTTTACCGTTCTCATTTTTTACCTGAATTAGTCTTTGTGCAATTTTCATTGCAAGTATGTCTCACTTACCTTACAGTAGTGTAGCTAATGAAGGCATTCAGTGCTCTAATGTTCCAAATGCCTTTGCTGAAATTCATGATAGTCATTTACCGAATGCTAGACCTACCCAGCCACAGAGTCAATACTATAGTTTTCTTCGTGATCCTGATAGTTCCTTACCGACTGAAAGACAGTATCTAGCTCTTGAGCAATGTGTTTGTTCTCACAGCTTGTATCAGAAGTTATAACAGTTCTGCGGAATGTGAAGTTCAAATTCAGTCCTGATAGCTTTGTGCATTATGTATTAACGTAGCCGAGCGGTCAAGAAACTAGTATTACTGTCACTCCTGTCTGGAATTCAGTCCCTACATTATCTTGCATGCAAGATAGCGTTCAGATGCCTAGGGTGCCGGAGGTATCCCGGACCGCCTTGAGTACTGAGTCTATCCTTGCAATGTTGCTAGTTCAAGTAGTAGTTCCTCTCCAGGGGACGCTTGTTGAAGAAAGACTACTTGAATGAGTTATAGCATCTCTCGCTGATGCAAAAGCAATTGCAGAAAGCCGTTTCTGTTGCTAGTGTATTCACTAGAGTGCCAGTTGTTGTCCCTCGTGTTCCAGATAGTGTTCTTTCCAGTTGACAGTAAGTCCTTTGCAGAGTAAAGTGTCGTGTGTCGAGTAATTATTACCTGCAGTGAGAGATAGTGAGAGCCATTCTCCTTTGTTCATACTTTGTGTTATTGCGCTATCTATTTCACCCGGGAGAGTCCTTCCACTCCACCGTGCCGTTCATTCCTCCAGTAGGAAAGTGTTCCCAGTTCTTAGTGAATAAAGAAAACTCAGTTTAAGAGATTATTTGCATTTGCTAGCCGAGTCCTTACTAAGGCTGAACGCAATTTTACAGTTATGCAAATCCAATGTAGTTGCTGATGCTTTGTCGCGCATGTCAGTGTAGTAACTGCCGATCCTCCATTTAGTACTGAGGATGTAAAGACTACTCAAAGACAAGACCCCTTTTGATCTGGTGTGGTTCGATTCCTGCTCCAGAAAGATCTTATTCTCTCTGTGAAGCAACCAGCACCCATTAGTGACTTTGTCATGAACCAAGAATTACTGTATCGCACTACCGAGTTGGGTAATCCTAGTAGAAGAGTATACCAATTAGTAATTCCACAGTCACTAGTGAAAGTAGCCTTGCAGCTAGTTCACGATGTACCAGATGTTGCACATCCTGGTATGGATCGTTCTGTGAAACAAGCCAGATTGAAATACTTTTGGCCTCGTATGTCTACCGATATTACTGAGTATGTCACAGGTCCTAATCCAATCCAGATCTTTCCTACTTCTAGTGAGCCATGGGAAAGAGTTGCACTAGATCTGTTGACCAACTTCCAATGTTCCCTCAGTGGAAACAAACATCTGTGTGTGATGGTCGATCATTTCACCAGATATTGTGAGTTAGTTCCTATTCCAGACAAGACTGCCGAGACAGTAGCTAAAGCGTTTAAGGAACGTATAATCTGCAGACACACCACTCCTAAATCCTTAGTATCCGATAATGGAGGTGAATTTTGCAACGAGATTCTAGAAAACCTATGTGCCTTGTATAAGATTACTAAATCTACCATTGTTCCACATCATCCTGCCAGCAATGGGTTAGCAGAAAGAACGAATAAGAAAGTCCTTGATGTGCTACCATCAATCCCAATAGTGTAACCTGGGATGAAGTTATACCTGAATGTCGTTATTCCCTATGTACACGACAAGTGTTAATTAATCCTCAAGTATCATTTGTAGATACCAGTGTAGATCCTCCTCAATCAGAAGTTGAGTTACCTATTGTAACAGAGTTTGATCCACCCAGAGATGATAATTATACAGCCTATATCAATCTCACCCTAGCAGAGTTGGGGTTAAGTGTAACTAACCTGTATAGATAAATATGTAGTAAGCGTTTAACTGTGTGTTATAATATCTACTTAGTATCACTCAAATTTTTTTTTGTGTGTGTTCACGTTCTCTCCGAGTTCTGAGAATTAACAGTATAGATTTGAGTGCACCAGATCTACCTTGTCTGTTAATCACTATCTTCTTGTAATTTATTTCCTCAGAATTCGTAGATCACATGAAGACAGTTCGATCGAACAAATTAAATTTTTTTTTATCTCTTTTATCATGATATTCTTGAATGAGCTCATTTAATTAATTCCTAAGTATCAAGATGCATCATATAGTAATGTAGATTGTTCCGTCACGATAATATCCATGTGAAGTATAATGTTAACTGTTGTGTACTTTGACATTGTATAGAATCAGCTGAAAGTTGTTGCCTGTTGTCCTTAGTTTGTGTAGTTGTATGTCGAGACGCCATACGTAGCATGCCCGAGCTGTACGGGTTGTACTTATAACGGCTGCATCACGGCTGTTCACGTGATTTCCAACCTCTGCCCATGTGATCTGGCATCAGCCAATGATAGGCCTGCCTTTTGAATGCCTCAGCGCCAGGCGGCCTAGTGTTCAGTTACCACCCAGACTCAGTGCAGGACAGACACACAGGCATAGGCTCTCAGCTCCCATATATCCAACGCCTCATTAAACGCTACCAAAAACCAAGCTCATCGTCTGTTAATATTACCAAATCTATGAAAAGAACCCCACAACACACAGGCACATTTTAAAAAATAAATTTAAAAAGTTACACCGGACAATAACAAACTTGCTACAGAGGTACAGTGGTACCCCGACTTACGATATTTTTTCATTCCAGAATGCTGTTCAAGTGCCATTACCAAACGAATTTATCTCCATAAGAAATGATGTAAAATAGACTAGTCCTTTTAGACCCCCAAAATTACACTTACAAAAGCATTTAAAAAAATCAACTTACATAAAAGGGTGTGTTTGGGGACCATCGTAAGTCGGGGTACCACTGTATATGTTTTAAACTAATCTGTGTATGGACTCAAATTAAGTTTTAATAAACAACTGTCAATTAATTAAAAGAAGGATGGACGAGGGGCTTGAACTGCAGTCTGCAAATTTATGTATGTATGCTAATTTAGTTTCTAAAATCAAAATGAACTCCACTTGTAAAGATTTTTGGTTGTAATACAAAAAAGCTAAAAATAAATTTGTCAGATTTTATTTTGAGTATTGCTGGCAACACTGAACCATGGAACAAGCACATATATTAACCACTTGAGGGTCCATGCCATTGTTCTACATGTTTGAAGCCAGGGTCCGTGCCGTTGTTCTACGGCATGAGCTCAGCTCACTCAGATAAGCAGTGAGCAGTAAATTTGGGCCTAGGTATGAGAGAGTGGGTCTATGTGGTAAGGGTGTAACATATAAAAAAAATCCTGCAGCACACAGTGAATGAGAAAAAACTGCGACCGTGTTTTTGGTTTAAAACAGCAACGGTTTCTTGGTCTTATTTGAAAGAATGAAAGATAAACATATATTACAGAAATAGAGATGAATTCAATTATTTTTAGGACTGAAAATAACTTGAAATTGGGCTCAACGTAGGGGAAATGTTCAATTTTTGCCAATGTTCAAGAGCAAACAAATCTCATCACACATCCAATACTCATCAACTGGTGGGTCTAATATGCATTCACGAAGGCACTGATATTTTTTTCAATTACAGTGGTACCTTGACTTACGAGCTTAATTCGTTCTGTGATCGAGCTCGTAACTCAATTTGCTCGTACAGTGGACTCTCGCTTATCGGCCGTAATCTGTTCCAGAAGTTCGGCCTAAAAGCGAAATGGCCCTAAAAGCGAAATAATATTTCCCATAAGAATTAATGTAAATACAATTAATCCGTTCAAGACAAAAATTATCAACAATTTTTTTTTTTTTAAGATTAACTATAGTTTTACATACACAAAACAATGAGAACTAAATAAAATGACTAAAGAAATGGATAAATGAACATTTAAATCACTATTACATACCTTTATTGAAGGCAGGAGGAGAGTATTGTTTGGAGACAGGACAAAATACAGTTGTCCCTCGACTAACGGTCTTAATCCGTTCCAGGAGCTAGACCTCAACACGAAAAATTCGTAACTCGAAACCTTATTTCCCATAAGAAATAATGTAAATACAATTAATCCGTTCCAGACATCCAAAAATATTCACAAAAAATTAATTTTGTAAAGATTAACTATACTTTTACATTCACAAAACAATTATAAATATATATAAAGTAGTGTAATAAATTTATAATTAAACATTTATAATAACATTTACTTACCTTTATTGAAGAGAGTTGCTGGCATCTGGAAGATAGGGAGGAGGACAGGGGGAGGGGTTAGTGTTTGGAAGGGGAATCCCCACTCCCTGCATGCCTGCTACACTCCCTGCATGCCTGCTACACTCCCTGCATGCCTGCTACACTCCCTGCATGCCTGCTACACTCCCTGCATGCCTGCTACACTCCCTGCATGCCTGCTACACTCCCTGCATGCCTGCTACACTCCCTGCATGCTCACTCCTGCATGCCCTACACTCCCTGCATGCCTGCTACACTCCCTGCATGCCTGCTACACTCCCTGCATGCCTGCTACACTCCCTGCATGCCTGCTACACTCCCCTGCATGCCTGCTACACTCCCTGCATGCCTGCTACACTCCCTGCATGCCTGCTACACTCCCTGCATGCCTGCTACACTCCCTGCATGCCTGCTACACTCTCCTGCATGCCTGCTACACTCCCTGCATGCCTGCTACACTCCCTGCATGCCTGCTACACTCCCTGCATGCCTGCTACACTCCCTGCATGCCTGCTACACTCCTGCATGCCTGCTACACTCCCTGCATGCCTGCTACACTCCTGCATGCCTGCTACACTCCCTGCATGCCTGCTACACTCCCTGCATGCCTGCTACACTCCCTGCATGCCTGCTACACTCCCTGCATGCCTGCTACACTCCCTGCATGCCTGCTACACTCCCTGCATGCCTGCTACACTCCTGCATGCCTGCTACACTCCCTGCATGCCTGCTACACTCCCTGCATGCCTGCTACACTCCCTGCATGCCTGCTACACTCCCTGCATGCCTGCTACACTCCCTGCATGCCTGCTACACTCCCTGCATGCCTGCTACACTCCCTGCATGCCTGCTACACTCCTGCATGCCTGCTACACTCCCTGCATGCCTGCTACACTCCCTGCATGCCTGCTACACTCCCTGCATGCCTGCTACACTCCCTGCATGCCTGCTACACTCCCTGCATGCTGCTACACTCCCTGCATGCCTGCTACACTCCCTGCATGCCTGCTACACTCCCTGCATGCCTGCTACACTCCCTGCATGCCTGCTACACTCCCTGCATGCCTGCTACACTCCCTGCATGCCTGCTACACTCCTGCATGCCTGCTACACTCCCTGCATGCCTGCTACACTCCCTGCATGCATGCTACACTCCCTGCATGCCTGCTACACTCCCTGCATGTGCTACACTCCCGCATGAATGCTACACTCCCTGCATGAATGCTACACTCCCTGCATGAATGCTACACTCCCTGCATGAATGCTACCACTGGGGTGCCACTGGGAAGCTTCTTTGGACCCATGGTGACTTATTTCACAGTGACAATCACTAAACCACCAAATGTATTGTGAATGTTTGAAAGAGCGCGCTGGGTATTGTTCACTCAAGTGTAAACAACGCTAGACTGGTGTCTTGCACGGCGAGGTGTTCAAGCGCAGGCAGGCGGACAGGTCTGGTACGGACCGCTACACGAGAAAAATATTGACCATAAAAAGCAACCTTTACACGAAAAAAAACATTATTTGGACAGACCGTTACTGTACTACTGTTCTACTGTACTCCTTCAAAATGATGCTAATATCAACTCTATACGGCTTATTTATCTATCACAATTCATCTAATACAGTGGACCCCCGGTGTTCGTCCTGCTCCAAACTCGCCCTTTTATGTAAGTGTATTTTTTTAAATGCTTTTGTAAGCGTATTTTTGGGGGTCTAAAAAGACTAGTCTACTTTACATTATTCCTTATGGGAATAAATTCGTTTGGTAATGGCACTTGAACAGCATTCTGGAACGAAAAAATAACGAAAACCAGGGGTCCACTGTATGACATAGTAAACAATATAAATAACACAGAAACCTCATATACACTCTAGAATGAATAAAATGTCATTACATATGTGGCTAGTGGTGGCAGGAGTTTGTTTGGGGACAGCACAAGATAGTCCTTCAATATGACACTAATATCAACACTACGGCTTATTTATCTATCACAATTCATCTAATAAGACATAATAAACAATATTAATAACATAGAAACATGACATACTCTAGAATGAATAAAACAGGTCATTACGAATGTCACGAGTGGTGTTGCGTTCTTTGTTGTTGGGTGTATAAGGGCCACTGAAAGATAAGCCTTACATAGTTGTGGTGAAGGCAGTGGTGTTGTCAGTCACCCTATATATCTCAAACAACAATGGAGAGTTAAGTTTCATGTCGTCACTTTTCTATCGCTTAACTTACTTGCTACACTGCTAATGCTACACTTTATTACTGGCTGGCACTATAGCCTTTATTGACTCCTGCTGCTTTAGTATCGTACATATTGTAGAATCACTGAAGAAGGCACATTCTCCCCTCTCAGAACTTTACCAAAGGGCTGGCACTCTAAACTTTCTTTGGCCCCATGGTGGCTTATTTCACAGTCACAATCAATAAACAAGCACCAAAATGAATGGATGAACACGCAGAGTATTCCTTACTCAATGAGAGAGAGATGCAGACTGAGTGTGATACGCGTGAGAAAGTGGCATCGCTGGTGGGTTGACGCGTCCCATATGGCCGAAAAGCAGGCCTATAAGAGAGTTGGCCGATAACAGGAACAGCCGATAAGCGAGGGTCCACTGTATACCAAATCAATTTTCCTCATTGAAATTAATTGAAATGCCATTAATTAATCCATTCCAGCCCAAAAAAAACACCCCAGGGGCAGGAGAAAATACTTCAATATAATGCTAATATCAACTCTATGGCTTATTTATCTATCAGAATTGATCTAATATGACATAATAAACACTAAGTAACATAGAAACATGATATATACTCTAGAATGACTGATATAGGCCATAATATGGTGAGTGTCCAGGACCAGTCCGAGCATATAATATCATTACTAGTTTCTATAACGTGCTCTTTGGTTCTGGGTAAGAGAAAACAGAATTTATTGAGAGGCTAACTGCACTAGATCACTAGTGCACTGATATATGAATATCTTGGAAGTAATTATTGGCTTATTTTATGAAGTCCACTATTTATTATTGAAGTAAATGCAATAATATTGACAGGAATCATAAAAAGTGATTGTTCTACAATTGGCTTGTGGAATATTGGAAATATTCCAAATATTTTTGGATTTGTGTGGAAGTAAAGGGCAAGATATTTTGCAAATTTATTTTTTTTGTAGAATAACTACACGATTACCTCCAGTGAGAACATCGCACTAGCATTGTTTTATAAGTACCAAGTCCCAAAACCATCATTCGTTGTGCCATTTAGGTCGGGGTTTTTGCCAAATGTGGGTATACCTGAAAACCGCTGCATTATCGAAATGCTGTAAAATGGGGCCCTCCTGTACTCAAGTTATTCATGGATACACATTTACCTCTAGTAGCAAATGAAAGCTTTAGCTGTTGTTGCCCTAGTGTTGTACATTGAACGTATTCCTTACCTTTCACTTGAGGAAGATGCACTTGACCAAGATTTTGGACCTTTGTCTTGTGAGTGCTTTTTGTCTTCCTGAAAAGCATAATGAAGAATGTCAAAATAGGTCAAAACTGACCTTCCCAATTCAATCCAAGTTCTGTCTTTTGCTCCCTTTTATTGCATATTTACCTATCCCAAAACACTAGGATTTTCACTTCCTCCAGAGTAAATAAAAATAAAACATTCCCATACACACATTTATTATTCATAAGACAGCATCTACAATAATTATACTGTACTTCTAAAGCATATCATCAATTAGTTTTAAGAAGACGTACCTCTGATATATCTCCAATATAATATTCCTTCATCATTTCCCGAGCATCAGTTGAATGGCCTACATCTTCAAAACTTTCTGTTGCATCTGTTCCAGCCTGCTCAAGCAGTACTTCCTCACCACCAGGATGCTGTAAAAGTACATTAAGAAACAATAAATTTTTTTCTCTTAAGTACTGTACTTCATATCCTAAAATTATAAAAAAAAACATGCCAGCAGACATGAAATTCTCACATTAAAAAAAATATGTACCATACCCACAATTAATGACTAGGTTAAGGATCTGATAAATGCTGTAGTTTAATTTACATTACCTATGACAGACCTATGACTTTCCTAAAATCTACCAACCAACCATGAGGCCAAGCTTCCTAACTGATTGCCTGTCAACCAGCCCATTTATGGAAGTGAAAATAATGCATATCGGTAGGGGCAAAGAAGGTAGAGAGAGTAGGTAAAGTAGAGGGTGTGAAATAGTCATTTATGATAGAGAGGTTAGTGATTATAGATTTCAGAGTTATGTTAGACAGAACAAAAAAAAAAATTAAGGGAAAGGGGGAGAGTGACCCTCCCACGCTGAGGGAAGGGGTGCACCTCACATGCCAAGAGAGGGGAACACCTACAACTGTCCATACAAAAAGGGTAAGACACTGATACATGCCCCCCTAAAGCAGTGTTGCCATTTTATGGGAATTTCCCACAAATCTATGAAAGAACTTATGAAAGAACAGTTTGCATCATAAATATGTATGCACATAAATATGCCTTTACCAGACTATTTGCTAACAGTTTCAATAAATACCAGGGCCCGGTCTGTGACCAGGCCTCATGGTGGATCAGGACCTGATCAACCAGGCTGTTACTGCTGGTCACACGCAGTCCAACGTACGAACCACAGCCTGGCTGGTCAGGTACCGACTTTAGGTGCCTGTCCAGTGCCTGCTTGAAGACAGCCAGGGGTCTATTGGTAATCCCCCTTATGTATGCTGAGAGGCAGTTGAACAGTCTTGGGCCCCTGACACTTATTGTGTTGTCTCTTAATATGCTAGTGGCACCCCTGCTTTTCAATGGGGGGATGCTGCATCGTCTGCAGAGTCTTTTGCTTTCGAAGGGAGTGATTTCCGTGTGCAAGTTTGGTACTAATCCCTCTAGGATTTTCCAAGTGTATATAATAATGTATTTCTCCCGCCTGAATTCTAGGTACAGGTTTAGGAACTTCAAAGCATTCCCAGTAATTTAGGTGTTTTATCGCACTTATGCGTGCCATGAAGGTTCTCTGCACATTTTCTAGGTCAGCAATTTCACCTGCCTTGAAAGGTGCAGTTAGTGTGCAGCAATATTCCAGCCTAGGTAGAACAAGCGACCTGAAGAGTGTCATCATGGGCTTCGCATCCCAGGTTTTGAAGGTTCTCATTATCCATCCTGTCATTTTTCTAGCAGATGCGACTGCTACAGTGTTATGGTCCTTGAAGGTGAGATCCTCTGACATGATCACTCCCAGGTCTTTGACATTAGTTTTTCATTAATTCTGGCTACGAGTTCACTAGCTATGCAGTTTGTTGTCCTTTGAACAACACACAAGTTTATAACATCAAGGAACATTGCAAAAATTACATACTAGAAATGTTGAATCAAATGCAGTTGCATCTACCTAATAATGCTGAGACACTTCATGTTGAGATCACGTCTGACTACTGTCACTTCTCATAGAAGGCGGGTGGCTGCCCCCACACCCCAAGGAAGGCGGGTGGCTGCCCCCACACCCCAAGGAAGGCGGGTGGCTGCCCCCACACCCCAAGGAAGGCGGGTGGCTGCCCCCACACCCCAAGGAAGGCGGGTGGCTGCCCCCACACCCCAAGGAAGGCGGGGGGCTGCCCCACACCCAGGAAGGTGGCTGCCCACCCCAAGGAAGGCGGGTGGCTGCCCCACACCCCAAGGAAGGCGGGTGGCTGCCCCCACACCCCAAGGAAGGCGGGTGGCTGCCCCACACCCAAGGAAGGCGGGGGCTGCCCCACACCCCAAGGAAGGCGGGGGCTGCCCCACACCCCAAGGAAGGCGGGGGCTGCCCCCACACCCCAAGGAAGGCGGGGGCTGCCCCCACCCCACCCCCAAGGAAGGCGGGGGCTGCCCCCACACCCCAAGGAAGGCGGGGCTGCCCCACACCCCAAGGAAGGCTTGGGGCTGCCCCCACACCCCAAGGAAGGCTTGGGGCTGCCCCCACACCCCAAGGAAGGCGGGTGGCTGCCCCCACACCCCAAGGAAGGCGGGTGGCTGCCCCCACACCCCAAGGAAGGCGGGGCTGCCCCCACACCCCAAGGAAGGCTTGGGGCTGCCCCCACACCCCAAGGAAGGCTTGGGGCTGCCCCCACACCCCAAGGAAGGCTGGGGCTGCCCCACACCCCAAGGAAGGCGGGGCTGCCCCACACCCCAAGGAAGGCTGGGGCTGCCCCCACACCCCAAGGAAGGCTGGGGCTGCCCCACACCCAGGAAGGCGGGGCGCCCCACACCCCAAGGAAGGCGGGGCTGCCCCACACCCCAAGGAAGGCGGGGGCTGCCCCACACCCCAAGGAAGGCGGGGCTGCCCCACACCCCAAGGAAGGGCCACACCCAAGGCTGGGGCTGCCCCCACACCCCAAGGAGGGGGGGCTGCCCCCACACCCCAAGGCGAAGGCGGGCTGCCCCCACACCCCAAGGAAGGCGGGGCTGCCCCACACCCCAAGCGGGGCTGCCCCACACCCCAAGGCGGGGGCTGCCCCCACACCCAAAGGCGGGGGCTGCCCCCACACCCAGGAAGGCGGGGGCTGCCCCCACACCCCCAAGGAGGCGGGGGCTGCCCCACACCCCGAAGGCGGGGGCTGCCCCCACACCCCTCAAGGCGGGGGCTGCCCCCACCCCTCAAGGCGGGGGCTGCCCCACACCCCTCAAGGCGGGGGCTGCCCCACACACCTCCCCTCAAGGCGGGGGCTGCCCCACACCCTCAAGGCGGGGGGCTGCCCCCACACCTCCTCAAGGCGGGCCCCACACCAGGGGGCTGCCCCCACACCTCCTCAAGGCGGGGGGCTGCCCCCACACCTCCTCAAGGCGGGGGGCTGCCCCCACACCTCCTCAAGGCGGGGGGCTGCCCCCACACCTCCTCAAGGCGGGGGGCTGCCCCCACACCTCCTCAAGGCGGGGGGCTGCCCCCACACCTCCTCAAGGAAGGCGGGGGGCTGCCCCCACACCTCAAGGAAGGCGGGGGCTGCCCCACACCTCAAGGAAGGCGGGGGCTGCCCCACACCTCCTCAAGGAAGGGGGCTGCCCCACACCTCCTCAAGGAAGGCGGGGCTGCCCCACACCTCCTCAAGGAAGGCGGGGGCTGCCCCCACACCTCCTCAAGGAAGGCGGGGGCTGCCCCACACCTCTCAAGGAAGGCGGGGGGCTGCCCCCACACCTCCTCAAGGAAGGCGGGGGGCTGCCCCCACACCTCCTCAAGGAAGGCGGGGGGCTGCCCCCACACCTCCTCAAGGAAGGCGGGGGGCTGCCCCCACACCTCCTCAAGGAAGGCGGGGTTGCCCCACACCTCCTCAAGGAAGGCGGGGCTGCCCCCACACCTCCTCAAGGAAGGCGGGGGTTGCCCCCACACCTCCTCAAGGAAGGCGGGGGTTGCCCACACCTCCTCAAGGAAGGCTGGGGTTGCCCACACCTCCTCAAGGAAGGAGGGGGTTGCCCACACCTCCTCAAGGAAGGGGGTGCCCAACTCCTCAGGAAGGGGGTGCCCACACCTCCTCAAGGAAGGAGGGGGTTGCCCACACCTCCTCAAGGAAGGAGGGGGTTGCCCACACCTCCTCAAGGAAGGAGGGGGTTGCCCACACCTCCTCAAGGAAGGAGGGGGTGCCCACACCTCCTCAAGGAAGGAGGGGGTTGCCCACACCTCCTCAAGGAAGGAGGGGGTTGCCCACACCTCCTCAAGGAAGGAGGGGGTTGCCCACACCTCCTCAAGGAAGGAGGGGGTTGCCCACACCTCCTCAAGGAAGGAGGGGGTTGCCCACACCTCCTCAAGGAAGGAGGGGGTTGCCCACACCCCAAGGAAGGAAGGGGTTGCCCACACCCCAAGGAAGATGGGGGTTGCCCACACCCCAAGGAAGGTGGGGGGCCGCCCACACCCCAAGGAAGGTGGGGGCCGCCCACACCCAAAGGAAGGTGGGGGTTGCCCACACCTCAAGGAAGGTGGGGGTTGCCCACACCTCAAGGAAGGTGGGGGTTGCCCACACCTCAAGGAAGGTGGGGGTTGCCCACACCTCAAGGAAGGTGGGGGTTGCCCACACCTCAAGGAAGGTGGGGGTTGCCCACACCTCAAGGAAGGTGGGGGTTGCCCACACTTGCCCAAGGGTGTGTCTAGTCCATGATTAAGGCTGGTGTTGGCAAAAACATGCAGCTTCATGGTCATGCAAAAGATGTGGCGTCAGGGTGACGCAGCAATCCTGAACCTCCTGACCTTGAGTGTTAATGGGGAGAAGAGGAGAGTGGAGGGGGTGTATGAGGAGAGTGGAGGGTAAATGGAATACTATAATGAAGAGTGGAGAGGAGTATAAAGGAAGGTGTTGGGGGTGCATAAGGAGGTGGAGGGTGTGTACACGTGAGAGGGGGGTTTGCAAATGTTTTTTTTTTATTTTATTTCCAAACATTAACATTATGAAATTTGCACCATTACAGTCATGGCCAATTCAATCTCATAGTCTACATAAATCACAATTAGAAAGTAAAACTGGTAAAAGTATTTCTCACTTTCTGTAATCCATATTCATAATTCATTGTCATCAGCCATAAGTATTAGAAAATTTAAACGAAAGGGAAAATATTCCACATCAAGAGTATGCTCTCGCACCATAATGGTCTAAATTAAGAAGCAGGAAATTGTGAACTACTGTACCAGAAGCTTTCCTGAGGTGAATCAAGAGACCCATAGAATAATACCCATAGAATATTCGCTATTTTTATGAGATGAATAAATTAAAGCAAGCATTTTTATTATTACACCATTCACACTTTTTCCTGGCCTGGAACCTAACTGGCAGAGGTTAAGTATATTTGTGAATTGCTGACAGAGTAAAATTGTTTATAAATTAGTTTTCAAAGATTCTGGATAAAAATGGCAAGTTAGATATTGGCATGTAGTTGACATTTGTTGGGTCTCTACTTTTACAGTATGTATTGGGGTCACCCTTGTCATCTTTAGAATTGTCGTGAAAGTTTTGTTTGTTAATGAACTGTTGAACAGTGTTGCAATGATAGGTCAAAAGAGTAGCTTTCTTATATATTAAATGGTGATGCTGTATACTAGTTAGGCTTCCTGCTTTGTTTTTCAGTGATTTTTTATTATCGAAGTAACCTCTGCAGGATTATTTGTCGATACAGACCGAGAAATTTCCAGCAAGGTCCAGTAATTGATAGCTCGGACATCGTAAGTAGGCTTGATCCTATCATCGATAAGTAAACACTTAGTTTATTTTTTGTTGTTTCAGCAGGCTGAATGGGAGGTTCATTTGGTTTAGTAGACAATTTCTCCAGTTTTGGTTAATTTTCAAGATCTGCGAGTGTGCTTAAAGGTATACGATGGAAAAGTTACGGAATTATGCTAAGCAGCACTATACGCAACTGCAATTTTGCCAATTTTGAAAACTATTTCAAGCCAAATCCACTGCTCAAATTGACCCAATTCCTCAGAGCAAAGCTCTGTATAATATAAACTATAGACCATTACAATAAATGCCACTGCTTCCACAACATTCATTCAACTCTAGAACTACTCATAAAGCAACCAAAACTTGGTAAAATGTCCAATTTTACACAAAATTCAATTACGTAATTGCAATTTAACCCTTTTGCTGTCCAAACCCCTGAAATTAATATTGCTACAAGTGTCCACTTTCTTAAAAAAAATTCTTTTTCTGAAGGTAATGACACCAAAAGTATGAAATTTGATGGAAAAATCTACAGAATTATGCAGACACAAAGTTAACGACCAAATTCTTAGCTATTTTGCTAGTATGCTCTCTGTTCTATTAAATTTCAGCACAAGAAACTACCAATTCACACAGTCTGTAATCTTGTCAATTTTACACAAAGTTAAAAAATCCCAATTTAAAAATGGTGCAAAATAAACAATGGCAACATTCCTGGCACTAAAACTTTTCCTCTGTTCATTTTTCATGTCCCCAAGCCTCTCCTCTCTTACACTGTCAAACAAATCCCTCATCATGGGGCAGACATATGTCTCAATGCTCACACAAAGGTTCAAGTTCTCACATACAGTGGAACCCTGGTTTTCATCCGGTCCGGTTATCATAAAATTCAGTTTTCGACCACTTTTTTTTGGCGAAATTTTCTCCGTTTTTGTACATCTGCTTGAAAATCGTCCGTCGCAGACGCGTCTGCCTACCCGCGGGATGCGGCCGCTCATACGTTCGTGCCTCAGTCTGCCTTTGTTACTCATTCAGTGAGTGAACATTACTTTGGAGAAGGTGAGTGGCCGGGATGTGGAAGAGTTGGTGACAACCATAGGAAAGAACTAACCACTGAAGAGCTGCAAGACCTTCATCTGGAACAGCAACAAATCGCAGCTGAGGAAATTGCTTCAGAGGAGGAGGAAGAGAGAGGGGAGAATGTGCCTTCTTCAGCAATTAAGGACATTTGTGCAAAGTGGAGTGAAGTGCAAAGTTTTGTGGAGAAATATCACGCTAACAAAGCTGTTGCAAGCCGTGTCAGCAACATGTTCAATGACAATGCCATGTCCCATTTTAGGCAAATCTTAGAGACACCAGAAACAGGCCTCTCTGGACAGATTTTTTGTGCGACAGGGGTCCAGTGACTCTCAAGGTGGTCCTAGTGCCAGTAAAAGACAAAGAAGGGAAGTAACCCCGGATAGGGCTTTGATACCTGAAGTCCTTATGGACAGGGATTCCCCTTCCAAACCATAACCTCTCCCTCTCCCCTCCTCGCCGTTTTCCATACGCCAACAAGAGTATTCAATAAAGGTAAAAGTGATGTTAAATGTTAATTTATCCATTTCATTAGTGCTTTATATTTATTTCTCATTGTTTTCTGTATGTAAAACTATAGTTATTCTCTATAAAATTTATTTTTTGTTAATATTTTTGGGTGTCTGGAACGGATTAATTGGATTTACATTATTTCTTATGGGAAATATTACTTCAGTTTTCGTACAAATCGGTTTTCAGCCGACCTTCTGGAACGGATCAAAGATGAAAACCGGGGTTCCACTGTATAATGCAATGACTAGGATATTGATACAAAGTAGAAAGACCTAGTGACTCTTAATTGACAGTGGAACGACTCACAAGGATAGTGATTTAACATAAAGGAAGTGTTTTTAAACTAAAATGTGGCATCACATGCAAGAAGTGTCACATACATCCATATACTCACAGGTAATTTTCTGTTACTGTAATACGCCTGGCAGTGTTACCCACCTGGGAAACTACATAGGCCTTGCTGTACCACATACATAGATCTACCACATACCACAATAAACTAACCTTAAAAACGAATCCTGTGCTTGCCGTTTGCTTTGTGTGAGGAATGGGAAATACACCCGAATTGGAAAAGCCTGTATATGGTGTTATACACCATAAATGTTTTTGATGGGTAGTAAGTCTTAGTAATTAATACATCTAGCAAACCCATAATGCTGTGACCCTCAAACACCCCACTGCCACATCCCTGCATGCAGAGCAGCAAGGTAAAGTGGAAATCAGGTTTTGTGGCACCCAGATTGCAAGTAGGATACGAGCAGGATAGCATCAGTAATACCTGTGGGACATGTGAAAAGGTTCTCGAGAAAAAATCCAGGATCACATGCAACCTATGTTTGTCAAAATACCATGTTTCTTGTGCAAGAATAAACATTACTTCCAAGAATAACATTCAACTAGCAAGATGTTTCTGGATCTGCAGTAAGGATATGAAGCTTTGGACAGGTTTCAGGAAAGTACTCAGGAGGGTAATAAACAATAGGCAAGAAAACAAAGAGGCCCTCTTAGATAGTCTACCCAAGATATATAGAACATGGAAGGAAGGGAGAGGAGCAAAGTTTAACATACAAAATACCCATATTACAACAGATGACTTGGGAATAAATAGTGACCCACCAAAAAAATTACATGAAACCAAAACATCAATCCAGCTCAGCCACCAGCCCTTGTACTGATCCAGACTCAGCTAAAGACAACCACAGGCACCATCATCTCTCTCCTCCAGTGATTACTTATTTAAGACTAAGGCATTCCGGTAATTTAGATGCTTTAATTATTTGCCTCTATGCGGGCCATAAACAATCTCTTATCTGTTCCAGCTCTGATCTCTCTCCTGCCCTGACGGTGGCCATCAACAATGAGCAATATTCCAAATGAGAGAGCACAAGTTGTTTGAAAAAGTCACCAGTGGCCTTACTTCCCTTGTTTTGAAAGTTCTCATTATGTACTAAATAATCTTCCTGGCTGTCATGACTTTGCCAGTTTTTTTGAAAGATCAACCAACATAATTACTCCAAGGTCTTTCACTGGCTCCTCTAGTTCTATTTTATGAGCCTCTTGATTGGTAATGGTTTAGGCTGTCCCAATAACTGAAGCATACCTAGTAAAAACCCATAAAACAGAATGGGGAGAGGTAAAGGGGCCTCCACCTTTCCATAGAAAAATCACCAAAATTTAAATATTTTTGTGGCCTAGTTTGTAGGCCACATCCAGTCTGAAAATGACTGGATCATCTCCAGTCTATCAATCTACAGTCTATTAGTTTCAGTTTATCAATCTACACCAAACAAAGCCAATAAAATAACAAAAATCTCCCTATACAATTCCTCAAAGTTATTATCTTAACCCAAACACAAGGTCAGAGGTTAGGCATTCCCATCATGTCTAAGCCAAAATGTACAAGTCACAGCATATTTGAGGGTACTACGATTAAGACATACATGAGAGGCATTGGCTTCAAAAAGAAAATGTATGTATTTATGCATGCATGTAACCACATGTGCATTCTCTCTCTGGTGGTGGATGAGCCTGAGATGAAAGATTGGGTGGCAGAGCTCATGAAAAGGGAAGAAGAGTGGGGAAGGAAGCTAGAAGAGCATAGCAAGAAAATGGAAGGGAGGATAGCTGCAGAGAGCAGGAAATGGGAGCTACAAGCCACAGCAGTAGAAGCTAAGATACAGAGCTTAGAAGAGGAACTAAATCTGAAACAGTCCAAAGAACTGTACGGGCATGACATTGGGAACTGCTACAGTCACAAATGAGGGGACTGTAGGGAACAAAGGAGTTATACTGTACGCGGAGGCCCTATCAGACCACCGTGGAGCCCGGGAAAAGACGAGTACACCAGGAACAAAAAAGGGGACTGAAGAAAATGAAAGAGCTAAGCTATATGCAGAGACCCTAACAGACCACAGCAGTATCCAGGAAAAACTGAGAAGGGAAAATGACAGACCACTGAGCACAGGGACATCAGACAGAGAAGAGATTGAAGGAAGGAATGCTGCAATGGAGGTAACTAAATCAACTCAGGGGATGCAAAGGGAAAAGCAGTGGGAGGATGAAAGGGAGAGGTCAGTTTTTTTTTTATAGGCTCCAGAAGTTGAAGGGAAAACTTATAAAGCAAGAAGACAGGGGGAGAAAAAAAGTGATTGAAAGTATCATGAGAGCAATAGGAGAAGATGACATGACCCCAGTTGACAAGTTTTATGAGAATAGGGAGGTTTGCAAGAGGAAAAAACCCAGTCAGTCAAAGTGATTTTCAAGGCAGAATTGGCTCAAAACAGGATCCTGCAGGAGAAAGTGAAACTAAGGGACATATCAACGTACCGGAGGGTGTACCTCAACCGTGACAGAACACAAGAAGAAAGGCAGAGACTGAAAGAGAGGGTACAAAGACACAAGGAGGAAAGAGGCAAAGAGAGATTAGCAGGAGAACCCAGACTCAGGAGGAAGAGCAAATACAACCTCCCTCAGAACCACCTACAGAAGAACCTCAACCATGACAACCTCAATGCAGCCAAACAATCTAACCCAAAACTCACACGGTACCCACTGCCCCCACCCCCTCACCACAAACTCCACCCCCACAGCAACCCCCCATAGTTCCCCGCCAGGTCTCCCGCTCCCCCAACCCCAATGTTCTCCCCAGACCACAGTTTTAGAAAAGAAGTTGAAGGTTTGGTATACGAATGCAGATGGAATAACAAATAAATGTAAGGAGTGGCATGAAAGAATCAGGGAGACATCCCCAGACATCATAGCACTCACAGAAATGAAACTCACTGGGATGATAACAGAGGCAATCTTCCCACCCAGATATCAGATCCTGAGGAAAGATAGAGGGAGCAGAGGGGAGGAGGAGTTGCACTGCTCATTAAAATCGATGGGGATTTGAGAAAATGGAAGGAATGGACGAAATAGACGAAAGGGACTACATAGTAGGTACAATTCAGTCTGGGGGACATAATGTAGTCATTGTAGTGATGTACAACCTGCCACAGAACTGCAAGAGGCCAAGAGAATATGAAGAGAGCAACAGAGGAATGGTCGACACATTAGCTGACGTGGCCAGAAGAGCTCACATGGGTAGAGCAAAGTTACTAGTTATGGGTGATTTCAATGACAAGGAGATTGGTTGGGAAAACCTGGAGCCACATGGGGGTCCCAAAACATGGAGAGCCAAGATGATGGATGTTGTACTGAAAACCTCATGCATCAACATGTTAGGGACACTACCAGAGAGAGAGAGAGTTGAGGATGAACCAGCAAGACTGGACCTCGTATTCACCCTGAGTAGCTCAGACATCGAGGACATCACGTATGAAAGACCCTTCGGAGCTAGTGATCATGTGGTTCTGAGCTTTGAATACACAGTAGAATTACAAGTGGAGAGGGTAACAGGAGTAGGACAGGAAAACCTAAACTACAAAAAGGGGGACTACACAGGCATGAGGAACTTCCTGCAGGAGGTTCAGTGGGAAAGAGAATTGGTAGGAAAATCAGTAAATGAAATGATGGACTACATGACAACAAAAAGCAAGGAGGCAGAGAAGAGGTTTGTTCCCAAGGGCAACAGAAATAATGGGGAGACCAAAATGAGCCCTTGGTTTACCCAAAGGTGTAAGGAGGCAAAAACTAAGTGTGCCAGAGAAAGGAAAAAGTACAGAAGACAAAGGACCCAGGAAAATAAAGAGATTAGTTGAAGAGCCAGAAACAGTATGCACAGATAAGGAGGGAGGCCCAGCAATAGTACGAAAATGACATAGCATCGAAAGTCAAGTCTGACACGAAGTTGTTGTATAGCCACATCAGGAGGAAGACAACAGTCAAGGACCAGGTAATCAGGCTGAGGAAAGGTGGGGAGCTCACAAGAAATGACCAAGAAGTATGCGAGGAGCTCAACATGAGATTTAAGAACATAAGAAAGAAGGAACACTGCAGCAGGCCTACTGGCCCATGCGAGGCAGGTCCAAGTCTCCAACAGGCTTAAGCCAATGCCCCGACCCAGCCAGGTCAGGTTACATTCACTTAAGGAAGGAGCACTGCATCTGACCTAGTAGCACAAGCTAGTCAGGACCAACTCACACCCAACCGCACCCACTTATATAATTATCTAGCCGACCACCTGGAGCTACCGTCTCCAGGTAGTCAGGTCACTACCACTTAAGGAATTAGTATGGCAACTGACCTGGTAGTACAAGCTAGTCAGGTCCAAACTCACACCCACCCACACCCACTCGTGTATTTATCTAACCTATTTTTAAAACTACACAACGTCTTAGCATCTATGACGGTACTCGGAGTTTGTTCCACTCATCCACAACTCTTACCAAACCAGTGCTTTCCTATATCCTTCCTGAATCTGAACTTTTCCAACTTGAAACCATTGCTGCGAGTCCTGTCTTGGCTGGATATTTTCAGCACGCTATTTACATCCCCTTTATTTATTCCTGTTTTCCATTTATACACCTCAATCATATTCCCCCTAATTCTACGCCTTTCTAGAGAGTGCAGATTCAGGGCCCTCAGTCTATCCTCATAGGGAAGATTTCTGATACATGGGATCAACTTTGTCATCCTCCTCTGTACGTTTTCCAGTGCATTTATATCCATTCTGTAATACGGTGACCAGAACTGTGCAGCATAATCTAAATGAGGCCTAACCAAAGATATATAGAGTTGAAGAACAACCTGAGGACTTCTATTATTTATACTTCTTGATATGAAGCCAAGGATTCTGTTAGCTTTATTGCGAACACTTATGCACTGTTGTCTTGGCTTCAGATTACTACTAACCAGAACTCCTAAATCCTTCTCGCAATCACAAGTAATAAGATCTACATTATTCAGTTTATATGTGGCATGGTTATTGTCCTGCCCAACATTTAGAACTTTGCATTTGTTTACATTAAACTGCATCTGCCACTTCTCCTACCACTGCATCAGTCTATTCAAATCATCCTGGAGTGCTCTAATGTCCTCATTTGAATGAATTGGACGGCCTATTTTGGTGTCATCAGCAAATTTACTTATGTTGCTATTTATTCCCTCATCTATGTCGTTTATGTAAATTGTAAACAACAGGGGCCCAAAACTGACCCCTGTGGAACACCGCTGAGACGTGCCCCCATTCTGATTTCTCTCCATTTATGCAAACTCTATGCCGCCTATTTGTCAACCATGCCTCTACCCAGGAAAAAATTTCTCCTCCTATTCCGTGTGCCTTAAGTTTCCTCAGTAGCCTCTGATGTGGAACTTTATCGAAAGCCTTACTGAAGTCCATATACACAATATCATATTCATTACCATGATCTACCTCCTCAAACACCTTAATGAAAAAAGTTAGTAAATTCGTAAGACAGGAACGCCCCTTTGTAAAACCGTGTTGAGATTCATTAATCAATTTATGCTTTTCAAGATGGCTACGAATTGCCTCGGCAATTATTGACTCCATAAATTTACCAACTATGGAGGTAACACTTATTGGTCTATAGTTCGAAGCTAAGGACCTGTCACCTGCCTTGTAAGTAGGTATTACATTTGCCCTTTTCCACTTGTCTGGCACTATGCCAGTTTGTAGTGATATATTGAAAAGATTTGCCAAAGGTTTGCTAAGTTCCTCTTTACATTCCTTTAAAACTCTTGCAAACAGTTCATCAGGGCCTGGGGATTTGTTAGGTTTTAATTTCTCTATTTATCTGAGGACCATGTCACTAGTTACCCCAATCGAGCATAGTCTATTATCTTCCTGTTCTACATAATTTATTATTTCTGGAATTCCGCTAGTATCTTCCCGAGTAAAAACTGAGAGGAAGTAAGTATTGAAAATTTCACACATACCCTTATCACTGTCCATGATCTGTCCTGAGTTACTCTTAAGTGGGCCTATCTTCAGTATACCTGAAAGAACCCTTTTGGGTTAGTCTTTGAATCCCTTGCGACCTTAGCCTCATAATCCCTTTTTGCTTTTCTTATTCCTTTTTTTATTTCTCTCTAATTGAAAATATTGATTTCTTATCTGTCCATCCCCTCTTTTGATACGCCTATATATGCCTCTCTTTCGACCAATGAGATGTTTTAATCTATTGTTCATCCATTTAGGATCATTTTTGTTAGATCTAATTTCCCTACTTGGAACAAAAGTTGTCTGGGCAGCTAGAGCTACACTCAGGAAAACGTCATATTGGCAACCAAAACCACCTACCTGACCCATAGTAAGGTCATCCCAATTTAGCCCACCTAGGTAATTTCTCAGCCCCATGAAGTCAGCTACACGAAAGTCTGGAACAGAGACTTGATTGCAGTTACCTGGGTAATTCCATGATATATTAAAACTAAGTGATTTGTGATCACTTTCCCCAAGCTCTTCATTAACCTCAAGATTATTAATTAGTGATTCTTTGTTAGCAAGAACCAAATCAAGCAAGTTGCTACCTCTAGTTGGTTCTGTCACAAACTGTTTTAAAAAACAATCCTGACTCCGGGAAGTCAGAATAGGGGGTACACCAACAAGGGATACACAAACAAGTGCTGGATGAAATACACACAACCGAAGAGGTGAAGAAGCTGCTAAGTGAACTTGATACCTCAAAGGCGGTGGGACCGGACATCCCTCCATGGGTCCTTAGAGAGGGAGCAAAGACGCTGTGTGTGCCACTAACAATTTTTAACACATCCATTGAAACTAGGCAACTACCTGAGGTATGGAAGACAGCAAATGTAGTCCCCATTTTTAAGAAAGGAGACAGACATGAGGCACTAAACTACAGACCAGTGTCACTGACGTGTATAGTATGTTAAGTCGTGGAGAAGATTATCAGGAGAGTGGTGGAGCACCTAGAATGGAACAAGCTTATAAACAACAACCAGCATGGAATCAGGGAAGGAAAATCCTGTGTCACAAAGCTACTGGAGTTTTATGACAAGGTAACGGAAGTAAGACACAAGAGAGAGGGGTGGGTAGACTGCATTTTCTTGGACTGCAAGAAGGCCTTTTACAGTTCCTCACAAGAGATTAGTGCAAAAGCTAGAGGATCAGGCATGCATAACAGGAAGGGCACTGCAATGGATCAGAGAATACCTGAAAGGGAGGCAACGAGTCATGGTACGTGACGAGGTGTCAGAGTGGAAGCCTTTTACGAGTGGGGTTCCACACAGGTCAGTCCTAGGATCAGTGCTAGTTTTAATATATGTGAATGACATGACAGAAGGGATAGACTCAGAAGTGTCCTTGTTTACAGATGATGTGAAGTTAATGATTAATGAGGAGAATTAAATCGAATGAGAATCAAGTAGGACTACAAAGAGACTAGGACAGGCTGAAAGCCTGGTCCAGCAACTGGCTCCTCAAAGTTAACCCTGCTAAATGCAAAGTCATGAAGATCGGGGAAGGGCAAAGACCACAGACATATTATACACTAGGTGGCAAAGACTCAAGGAAAAGGATCGTGAGGCGAGTATAATACCGAGCACATCTGAGGAGCACAACCAGATAACTGCTGCCTGGCAAACCTGAGATAGCATTCTGATACCTCAGTAAGGAATCGTTCAAGACTGTACACCGTGTACATCAAGAAGTTAGAGAAAATGCAAAGGTTTGCACCAAGACTACAGTCAACCCCCGGTTCTCGTTATTAATCCGTTCCAGAGGGCCCGTCGATCACCGGTTTGGTCGAACTCCGATTCTATTTTCCCCATAAGAAATAATGGAAATAAAATTAATCCATTCCAGGCATCCAAAAGTATTAAAATAAAATATTTTTTAGAACTTTTTGACATTAAATTACACACAATTTTATGAGAAATAAAGAAATAATAGTACAATAACATGTCACTTACATTTATTGAAGAGTTGTTGATGTGTGCAAGACGGGAGGAGGGGAGAGGATGGAGTAGTATGCTAGTGTTTGGAAGGGGAATCCCCTTCCATTAACACTGCAGGTGGCAAGTTCTTTTCTGGGGTTACTGGCCTTTTTCTTTTAATGCCCCACTCCCTGCATGAATGCGACACTCCCTGCATCCCTGCTACACTCTTTACCACAGGCTTGGCACTAGGAGCTTTCTTGGGGCCCATGGTGGCTTATTTAGCAGTTGCAAGCACTAAAAACAGTGGAATAATGACAATATACTGGTATGAATGCGTGGGTGGCGTGGGTGGTGGTCGCTCTCGCTTGTAAACAATAGCACACCGACGCTCTGTGTGTCGTGTCAGTACTATATGCGTATACACTTGTGTAGTGTATTAGTATTCATCTTAGCTTATACAGCTGGTCCCTTTGCGTGTGATGTCACAATACCCGCTCATGTGAGAGGCGTCATACAAACACTACACTTCTTAACATACTCGGTAATATCAGTTGCCATACGAGGCCAAAAGTACTTCAATCTGGCTTGTTTAATCGAACGATCCATACCAGGGTGTGCAACACCTGGTGCGTCGTGAATTAGCTGTAAAGCTACTTTTACTAGTGACTGAGGAATTACTAACTGGTATGCCTGTCTACTAGGTGTTCCCAGCTCAGTTATGAATCAAGAATTATTGTATCGCATAACCGAGCTGGGAACACCTAGTAGACAGGCATACCAGATAGTAATTCCTCAGTCACTAGTAAAAGTAGCTTTACAGCTAATTCACGATGCACCAGGTGTTGCACACCCTGGTATGGATCGTTCGATTAAACAAGCCAGATTGAAGTACTTTTGGCGTCGTATGGCAACTGATATTACCGAGTATGTTAAGAAGTGTAGTGTTTGTATGAAACACAAGGGTAATATCAATGGTCCCAATCCTATCCAAATGTATCCCACTACCAGTGAGCCGTGGGAAAGAGTTGCAATAGATCTGCTAACCAATTTCCAATGCATGATGCAAGGCAATAAACATCTGTGTGTGATGGTCGATCATTTCACCAGATATTGTGAGTTAGTTCCTATCCCAGACAAGACTGCCGAGACAGTAGCTAAAGCGTTTAAGGAACGTATAATCTGTAGACATAACCCCTAAATCCTTAGTGTCTGATAATGGAGGTGAGTTTTGCAATGAGATTCTAGAAAACCTATGTGCCTTGTATAAAATTACTAAATCAACCATTGTTCCCCACCATCCTGCCAGCAATGGTTTAGCAGAAAGAACCAATAAAAAAGTACTTGATGTCTTGAGAGCCACTGTCAATCCCAATAGTTCAACCTGGGATGAAGTTATACCCGATGTTCAATGTGCAATAAATTCTGCTTGTAATGCCTCTATAGGTGATACACCACATTATGCCTTTTATGGTGTTGACAAGCGTTTTCCTTATGAGTTGCTATATTTTAATCCAAAACCGTCGTATAATCCTGATGATTTCATAGCAACTCGTACCAGCCAAGCTCAGTGTGTTTTCAGAAGAATCCGTGAAACGCTTCATAAGTCAACAGTAGAATTTACTAGAGTAACTAATTCTCGAGCTAAACCAACTAAAATTAAATTAAATTAAAGTAGGTTCGAGAATAATGATTACTAACTTTAATAAAACTTCTGCAATGCCTAAATTAGACCAAAAGTTTGTCGGCCCGTATCGAGTAGTCGAACATATCAATGGCAATAAGTATAAAGTTAGAGAACTTAGTACGGGTAAGTGTAAAGAATCGCATTTAGATCATATGAAGTTAGTATGTGACGAAGACAAAGTCCCTGACAACCAGACTGTTGTGACTGAATGATAATCCGTCTGACACTGTACCTTCAACTTCTAGTAGAGTCAGAGGAACAACCTGATTGTCGTTACTCCTTGCGTACACGACAAGTATTGAGAAATCCTCAAGTTTCTTGTGTAAATACCCATGTAGAAGCTAATCAACCTAGGTATGAGTTGCCAATAGCAAAAGATTTTGATCCACCCAGAGATGATACCATTCTGCATATATAAATCTTACCCTAGCAGAGTTGGGGTTAAATGTAAATAGACTGTATAATTAGATGATTGCGTTAAGAGAAATTGTCGACTGTGTGTTTTGTTATTAGTTGTTCAATATCTAGAATTTTTTTGTGTGTGTGTTCATGTTCCCTCCGAGTTCTGAGTTTTAACAGTTGACCATGTGCACCGAGTCTCTTTTCTGTTAAAACTTTCTTGTAAATATATGTATTCTTCCTCAGAATCCGTCGAGTGCATGAATACAGATTGATCGATCAAATATCAAATTTGTAAATTGTAATATATATATATATATAATGCATTATCTCAAGATCCATTCAAATTCTCTTAGAACCATAAACTCAAGAAGTGTGATAGTAAGATTAGTTATTAATTAATTATGAAGTCGATTTATTCCTGTTATAATTTTTGATTAGTTCTAAGTTATAATGTGTTTGCTATTGTATAGATTCACCCCAGTGCCACCTGTCTGTTCAGCCTATAGAGTTGTCTAGTATGCCGAGACGTCATACGTAACATGGCCGAGCTGTCGTCAGTATTATATATACACTTGTGTAGTGTATTAGTATTCATCTTAGCTTATACAGCTGGTCCCTTTGCGTGTGACGTCACAATACCCGCTCATGTGAGAGGCGTCCACCCGGGCACCGGCCTCATAACCGCCTAGACCTACCCTAGAACAGACGTGGCCTGGTATCTCTCCCATCTCACAGACTCGTTAATACAATGTAACCATCCTACAGTGTGTGTCCTTTGACAACCTATATCTCTCTCGAACCCAACCTGATATGTGGAGTGCCCGGGCCCAGCTGGGCCACGTGTACGCGTCCGGGACGAATAGCCAACTTAGCCAACTCCGAGCGGATCGGCTAATACCGAGCCAAAATTCTCGTCAAAAAACCCGTCGAACACCGATTTGGACGACCTCCGACGCCGTCGAGCACCGGGGGTTGACTGTAGTTCCAGAGCTAAAGGGAATGTCCTACGAAGAAAGGTTAAGGGAAATCGGCCTGACGACACTGGAGGACAGGAGGGTTAGGGGAGACATGATAATGACATACAAAATATTGCAAGGAATTGACAAGGTGGACAGAGACAGGATGTTCCAGAGATGGGAAACAGAAACAAAGGGTCACAATTGAAAGTTGAAGACTCAGATGAGTCAAAGGGATGTTAGGAAGTACAGTGGTACCTCGACTTACGATGGTCCCCAAACTCACCCTTTTATGTAAGTTTATTTTTTTAAATGCTTTTGTAAGTGTAATTTTGGGGGTCTAAAAGGACTAGTCTATTTTACAACATTTCTTAAGGAGATAAATTCGTTTGGTAATGGCACTTGAACAGCATTCTGGAATGAAAAAATATTGTAAGTCGAGGTACCACTGTATTTCTTTAGTCAGAGTTGTCATGAAGTGGAATAGTCTGGAGAGTGATGTAGTGGAGGCAGGATTCATACATATCTTTAAGAAGAGGTATGATAAAACTCATGGAACAGGGAGTGTGTGGACCTACTAGCGACAAGTGAAGAGGTGGGGCCAGGAGCTATGACTCAACCCCTGCAACCACAATTAGATGAGTACACACACGTACACTGGTTGAAGTGGCAAGAAGGGCCCATGTGGGCAGGGCAAAGCTACTGGTTGTGGGTGACTTCAATCAAAAGGAAATTGACTGTGAAAACCTGGAGCCACATGGGGGACCAGAAACATGGAGGGCTCAGGTGATAGAGGTGGTACTGGAAAACCTCATGCATCAACACATTAGAGACACTATCAAAGAGAGAAGAGAGGACGATCAAGCAAGACTGGACCTTTGTATTCACCTTGAGTAGTTCAGATATTGAGGACATCATATATGAAAGGCCCCTCGGAGCTAGTGATCACATGGTCCTGAGCTTCGAATATACAGTAGAGTAACAAGTGGAGAGGGAAGCAGGAAGGGCAGGTCGAATGAAGCCAAACTACAAAAGAGGTGACTACACAGGCATGAGGAACTTCCTGCAAGAGGCTCAGTAGGAAAGAGAACTGGTAGGAAAATTAGTAAATGATATGATGGAATACGTGACAACAATATATGTACAAGGAAGCAGAGAAGAGGTTCATACCCATGGGCAACAGAAATAATGAGAAGGCCGGGATGAGCCCTTGGTTCACCCAAAGGTATAGAGGCCAAAACTAATTGCACTAGAGAATGGAAGATGTATAGAAGGCAAAGGACTCAAGAAAATAAGATGTCTGACCCAAAGCTGTTGTACAGTCGCATCAGGAGAAAAACAACATTCAAAGACCAGGTAATCAGGCTGAAGAATGAAGGAGGGGAGATCACAAGAAACAACTGAGAAGTATGTGAAGAGCTCAACAAGAGATTTAAAGTAGTATTTACAGTGGAGACAAAAGGACCCCAGAAAGCCTGGGTGGTGGGGGTACACCATCAAGTGCTGGACACAACACATACAACCACTAACAATAATCTTCAACACATCTATCGAAACAAGAGTGACTACCTGAGGTGTGAAAGACAGCAAATGTAGCCCCAATCTTTAAGAAAGGAGACAAACAGATAGTAATAAACTACAGACCAGTGTTGCTAACATGTATAGTAGGCAAAGTCATGGATAAATTATCGGGAAAATACTGGTGGAGCACTTATAAAGGAATGAGCTTATACACAATAACCAGCATGGTTTCAGGGAGGAGAAATCCTGTGTCACAAACCTACTGGAGTTTTACAACAAGGTGACAGAAATAAGGCAGGAGAGAGACGGGTAGGTAGAAGGCATTTTCTTGGATTGTAAGAACGCTTTTGACACGGTTCCACACAAGAGATTACAGTGGAACCCCGAGTTTCGGCCATAATTCAATCCAGGAGGATTGAATTTGAACGAATTTGTTCCCATAAGGAATAATGTAAATTAGATTAGTCCATTTCAGACCCCCAAAAATACACTTACAAAAGCACTTACAATAATACACTTACATAATTGTTCGAGTTGGGAGGTGGCCGAAACTCGGGGTACCACTGTACTGCAAAAGTTAGAAGAGCAGGCAGGAATAACAGGAAAAGCACTGCAATGGATCAGAGAATAACTGACAGGAAGGAAACAAGTGATGGTACGTGATGAGGTGTCAGAGTGGGCGAATGTGACGAGCAGGGTTCCACAAAGGTTAGTCCAAGAGCCGGTGCTCTTTCTGGTGTATATGCCAATGACATGACAGAAAAGATAGATTTAGAGATGTCCCTGTTTGCAGACGACGTGAAGGTGATGTGGAGAATTCAAGTGGACGGGATCAGGTAGAACTATAAAGGGATCCAGACAGGCTGCAAGCCTGGTCCAACAACTGGCTCATGGAGCTTAACCCCATCAAGTGCAAAGTCATAAAGATTAGGGAAGGTCAAAGAAGACCACAGAAAGAGTACAGGCTAGGGGGCCAAAGACTGCAAACCTCACTCAAGGAAAAGAAACTTGGAGTATAATACTGAACACATCTCCTGAGGCGCACATCAACCAAATAACTGCTACAGCACATGGGCACCTGACAAACCTAAGAATAGCATTTCGA
Organism: Cherax destructor; assembly: GCA_009830355.1. Lineage (NCBI taxonomy): Eukaryota > Metazoa > Arthropoda > Malacostraca > Decapoda > Parastacidae > Cherax > Cherax destructor. The sequence continues at coordinate 102,665 of WNWK01004793.1, forward strand.
CACCTTAGCAAAGAATCGTTTAAGATTCTGTACACCGTATACGTCAGGCCCATATTGGAGTATGCAGCACCAGTATGGAACCCACACCTGGTCAAGCATGTCAAGAAATAAGAGTAAGTACGAAGGTTTGCAATGAGACTAGTCCTGGAGCTGAGGGGTATGTCCTATGAGAAGCAGTTAAGAAAAATCGATCTGGCGACACTGGAGGACAGGAGGGGACCGAGAGGAATTGACAAGGTGGATAGGGACAATGTTTCTGAGATGGGACACAGCAACAAGGAGTCACAACTGGAAGTTGAAGACTCAGATAAGTCACAGGGATGTTAGGAAGTTTTCTTCAGCCATAGTTGTCAGGAAGTGGAATAATCTGGAGTGATGTAGTGGAGGCAGGATCCATACACAGCTTTAGTAAGAGATACAGTGAGGTAGAGGTAGATCAGTGAATAGTACAGTGCAAGTAGTGTTGTTTGTGGTACATAGTAACGTATCTGAGAGGATGCCAACAGTTTTAGATACTTTTTTGGTTGTGTTGGATATGGGTGTTGAATTTCAAGTTGCTGTCAAGATGCAGACCTAGAAATTTTCCCTCATTATGTTTAGCAATAAGGGTGTTAAGCATAATGTTCAGTTGGACCTCACCTGCTCTGCTCCCAAACATAATGTAGAAGGTTTTGTCTATATTAAGTGTAAGTTTATTAACAGTCATCCAGGTTGATATTTTTATGAGCTCTTCATTAACAACAGTGTTGAGTGAGGCAAGATTAAGGTGGGAGCTGACAAAAGTCATGTTGTCAGCAAAGAGAATAGGTCTATATTGTGATCATTTGGGAGATCGTTGATGTATAAAAGAAAAAGGAGGGGAGCCAAGAACGCTTCCCTGTGGTACACCAGTGTCCAGGGGTCTTGTTGAGGAGGTGTCCTTAATAGAAATGTATTGCTGTCTATTAGTAAGTTAAGACTTGATATATGCAAGTGCATGGCATCTTATACCATAATGATCAAGCTTGTGGAGCAGGATTCTGTGGTCTACTGTATCAAAAGCTTTCAAGGTCTACTGTATCATGGAGGAAGAGGTGGTGGTGGTGGGGAAGAGAATGGAGGAAGAGGTGGTGGTGGGGAAGAGAATGGAGGAAGAGGTGGTGGTGGTGGGGAAGAGAATGGAGGAAGAGGTGGTGGTGGGGAAGAGAATGGAGGAAGAGGTGGTGGTGGGGAAGAGAATGGAGGAAGAGGTGGTGGTGGGGAAGAGAATGGAGGAAGAGGTGGTGGTGGGGAAAGAATGGAGAAGAGGTTTGGGGGTGGGGAAGAGAATGGAGGAAGAGGTGGTGGTGTGGGAAGAGAATGGAGGAAGAGGTTGGTGGTGGGGAAGAGAATGGAGGAAGAGGTGGTGGTGGGGAAGAGAATGGAGGAAGAGTGGTGGTGGGGAAGAGAATGGAGGAAGAGGTGGTGGTGGGGAAGAGAATGGAGGAAGAGGGGGGTGGTGGGAAGAGAATGGAGGAAGAGGTGGTGGTGGGGAAGAGAATGGAGGAAGAGGTGGTGGTGGGGAAGAGAATGGAGGAAGAGGTGGTGGTGGGGAAGAGAATGGAGGAAGAGGTGGTGGTGGGGAAGAGAATGGAGGAAGAGGTGGTGGTGGGGAAGAGAATGGAGGAAGAGGTGGTGGTGGTGGGGAAGAGAATGGAGGAAGAGGTGGTGGTGGTGGGGAAGAGAATGGAGGAAGAGGTGGTGGTGGTGGGGAAGAGAATGGAGGAAGAGGTGGTGGTGGGGAAGAGAATGGAGGAAGAGGTGGTGGTGGGGAAGAGAATGAAGAGTGGGGGGAAGAGATGAGAAGAGGTGGTGGTGGGGAAGAGAATGGAGGAAGAGGTGGTGGTGGGGAAGAGAATGGAGGAAGAGGTGGTGGTGGGGAAGAGAATGGAGGAAGAGGTGGTGGTGGGGAAGAGAATGGAGGAAGAGTGGTGGTGAGTGGAGGAGAGAGAATGGAGGAAGAGGTGGTGGTGGGGAAGAGAATGGAGGAAGAGGTGGTGGTGGGGAGGAGAATGGAGGAAGAGGTGGTGGGGAGGAGAATGGAGGAAGAGGTGGTGGGGAAGAGAATGGAGGAAGAGGTGGTGGTGGGGAAGAGAATGGAGGAAGAGGTGGTGGTGGGGAAGAGAATGGAGGAAGAGGTGGTGGGGAAGAGAATGGAGGAAGAGGTGGTGGGGAGGAGAGAGAATGGAGGAAGAGGGTGGTGGGGAAGGAGAAATGGAAGGAAGAGGGGGGGTGGGGAAGAGAATGGAGGAAGAGGTGGTGGTGGGGGGAGAAGAGAAAGTGGTGGTGGGAGAGAAGGAGGAAGGTGGTGGTGGGAAGAGAATGGAGGAAGAGTGGTGGTGGGGAGAGAATGGAGGAAGAGGTAGGAATGAGTGGTGTGGGAATGAGAAGAGGGTGAGAGAAGAGAAGAGTGGTGGGATAGGAAGAAGGAAGGAGAAGAGGTGTGGTGGTGGGAAGAATGGAGGAGATAGGGTGGGAGAGTGGGGAGGGGGGAATGGAGGAAGAGGTGGTGGGGAAAGGGATACAGATTTTGGGGAAAAGAAGGATGCAGAATTGAGGGTGGGAGAGGAAAGGAGGAAGAAATAGGATTGGGAAGGAAAGATTGGGAAAAAGGAGAAATTTATGGTGGGAGAGGAAAGGAGGAAGAAATGGGTGGGAAAAAAGGGCAGACAGAAAGATGATAAGGTGAGCATGATGAGGGGAATAGACATCTAACATTCATGCGAACATATATTCAGAAATGTAGCACTACCTATAAGTGATAATTATTAGATAAGAATCCACTTTACCAGTCATGATGAAAATTAAACCTTAGCTGTAACAGCTTTCTACAAATAAATTTACATTAACTGTATGGGGGAAAAATCAGTGATAAAATTCAATAAATGAAAACTACCAACTGTCATTACAATAGGTTTTGGACATCAAACAATTAGGCAGTGACAACAATAGTTAATTAAAAAATCAAGTTTTTGTACTTCATTGCCAGTCATCAGCTTGTTAAATGCACAATTTTGATTTAAAGCAAACTACAGTGGACCCTCGGTTAACGAAAAAAAATCATTGCAGAAGCCTGCTCAAGTGCCATTACCGAACGAATTTACGTCCTTAAGAAATAATGTCATGTAGGTTAGTCTATTTCAGACCCCCAAAACTACACTTCCACAAGAACTTACAAAATTATACTTACATAATTACACGATTTCCGGGGTATTCGTTAACCGAGGGTCCACTGTACAGTGGTACCTCGACTTACGATGGTCCCCAAACACACCCTTTTATGTAAGTTTATTTTTTTAAATGCTTTTGTAAGTGTACTTTTAGGGGTCTAAACAGACTAGTCTATTTTACATTATTTCTTAAGGAGATAAATTCGTTTGGTAATGGCACTTGAACAGCATTCTGGAATGAAAAAATATCGTAAGTCGAGGTACCACTGTACCTATATACCCACGCCACCGAAGGGTACTTCCACCCTTTAGTGGCACTAAGAGCTGCATCTGCCTGATGTATGCAGGCACCACACTCCTGTGTTTTAAGCTGATGGCTTAGGAATATGCAGAATCATGCTAACAAAATCAAAGAAAAATGCTCACAGTAAAAATAAAGTAATTTAATATTCATAATTGGGATATACATCTGACAAAAGGACATAAGAAATTTAAATTGCATGTACTGTAAATGCATTTTCCTCGCTGTTTACTACAAATCTGTGATAATGGAAAACAGTAACAAATCTATAGAAGGTATAATATTCACTCACACTTTCAAATTCTTTGCTACAAGATGCAGGTTGGCCATCACTAATCTGGCATCATCGGGACCCATAGGGTGCCGGATTAGTGATTTTGCCAGATTACAGAGTGGTTAGGTTAGAATACACTTAACCCAACAGTGATATTTACACATCGGCAATTTCACCCACTTTGTGCCCTATTTTTGGCCCATTCCATTGTTCCAGTCTACCAAACTCATAGCTATTTTGTTAGTATTCCTTCTATTCTGTCGACCGAGTACAAGAAACCGTCCATTCACCTATTTCAACTACCCAATAAAGTGGTCAGAAATCAGTAATTTGGCCAATTTCACAATTTCAAAAGATGCCAATTTCAAAATAGGGTTCAGAATAAACAATGCAGACATTTCTAGCACAAGAATAAAATTTTCTCTATTCATTAGTCACGTCTCCAGGGCCCTCTTATATTATGCTTGCTTTCCATTTTGAATTTTCATTCACACAAAAAATAGATTTACTGTTATGCAGACTACTGCATTATTGTAATAATTGTATAAATAATGTCAACCCATTCATGACTGCGTATTAGACCAGCCAGTTGGACACGTATTGGATGGTGACATTTGTTTACTCTTGAACATCAGCAAAAATTGAACATTTCCATTTCTTTGAGCTCAATTTTAAGGTACTTTCCAGCATGAAACCAATCAAAATTATATCTATATCTGTAATATATCTTTCATTCTATCAAACAAGACCAATAAAACGAGAATACAACCATACAAACCATACGAAAATACACCGCAAAGTCAGGTTTATACCATAAACACGGTTGCAGTTTTTTCTCATGCACTGCATGCTGCAGGATATTATTTTATATAGCGCACACTTACCACACAGACCTATTCTCTCATATGAAGGCCCACACTTGCCAGTCACAGCTTATCTGAGTGGGCTAAGCTCATGGTGACCGACTGTGGCTTCAAACCCACCTTATCTTTTATGGACAATGTACTGTGTACGTATGTGCTTTACACAATGAGAAGCATTTCTTTTATTCGTTGGAACCATGGGTAGGGCTAAAAGTGAGCAGGTTATAACAATAAATGGAGAAAAATAAATTGGAATGACTTATGCAGCAAGTAGCGCGACCAAACAGTAGCGGCAGGTTGGTGTGGTGACCTCGGAAATTTGAAATTATGTTAGCCGAAATTAGTGCCGGATTACTGATGGAACTGGATTACTGACTGCCGGATTAGTGATGGCCAACCTGTACTACAATGCAGACAGTAACTTACCAGTAGCAATGTCCCTTTTACATAGTAAAATTGATGTTATGTATGTTATATAGCCTAATGTGAAACGTATTCTCTACTATCATGCATCATAAACAAGACCATTTGATTTAAAATGCAAGAAACCTGAAATGAAGTGAAAAAACTTTATAGTCTGCAAAATCTTTTACTTTGTTTTCTCAGCTGTTTCTAGTAATTTCAATATACCACCAAAAATTAAGATACTGTATTTTGGATACAAAGCATTACTTTAAAGTAAAAATTCCTAATTTCCTATTAAAAAATATTAGATATAAGACAACCCTGCCAACTGCGCATGTCACTGCCTTAAAGTAATGGTGGGGTTAATGAAACTAGGCTTTAAATATTACTTAATGACCTACAGTATCAGAATATTCAACATCTCACATTTAAGTGTAATGCAACCCCTGTACATACCATGTGGGTCAAACAAATCTCTGAACACATGCAGAGTTTATATTTTAATATTGGAGTAGTTACTGTTCAGTTTCTTAAGGCATGTCTTCCAACAATAATTTGAAAAAAATTTAAAAATTAAAGTAATTTTGGTGTCTTTTTATTTATCAATCATTCCCAAGCACTCAAAATAAAATGCATGCTAATGCCAACTTATGAAAGTCTTTCTCATAGAAGACATGGATGAACATTTTATTATTTTTTTTTAAACAGCAATTTCCCACCAAGATCTGATGACCCAAAGATGGAAGCATTAATCTTCACTCATGCCTAGCTGTCTTTTCAGAAGTGCATAGACATTACAATTTAAATGATTATCAAACTGCAATATCCATACTCATCCTACAGTGTAGGCACTGCATTTCCTATCTCCAGAATTTAAATCCACCTAACTGTTTCCTTGAATCCTTTCAAAGATGTTACCATCTTCATGCTCCAACAGCACATCAAATCCAAAACACTATTATACTTCACTCCCTCATATCTAATACATGCTCACATATGCCTGCTGTATCCCAAAGCTCCTACGATACTAATTAAAACATCCTCCACACAATTCATTCACCATTCCTAGTACTACACATTACATTCACTCAACTTATACACCCTCTTTGTCAACTTTTCTTGCACCATCCTTTCAACATGATCCAACCATTGAATAATTTTTTTTTTCCCATATCAATTTAATACTAGTCATTGAAGTTATTCTAACCATTCATTAGACAGTTAAATTAGAATATCATTAACATTATTCAAATATCCTATATCACTGTGTAAAATTCCTGTAAACACTTGCTCATAATTGTATTAATCCATTAGCAAGTAAGACTTTAATCTAGTACCATATCATTAAGTTTAGCATAATCCATTGTTCTCAAGTCTAGTTATAGAATCACACTAAATCCTATGATTACAGGCATTGATCCTGATATCAACCTATTATTAAATGACTTACATGATTCCAACAGCAACTGTAACTATTACACAGCAGATCAAGCAAAGACATTACTCAGAGCCAACAATAACTTAACTATCTTCAATTACAATGTTAGATCTTTGAGCAAACATTATGATGACCTCACAGCACTACTCCAATCCCTACAGTCCAATATGTCAATCATCACACTCACTGAGACCTGGCTAAAGCCTGATACTACAGGTGTCTATGCCATCCCAGGTTACACAGCCATTCACAACTGTAGGACAGACCAGCGAGGGGGTGGAACAGCAATATATTATACAGATCAACTTGAATGTATCAAAAACTCTTGCACAAGGGATGAACATGGAGAATATATTATAGCTAAATTTAAATCAAAAGACCTGCAAAAACCCCTCACAGTGATAAACATCTACAGATTACCACAGTCAAACATCCACCACTTTAGTGAAAAACTAGGAAACCTGATAATGGATTCACGCCTTAAAGATCATTTGCTGCTCACAGGAGATTTCAACATAAATCTCCTACATGACCAGGACCCACAGGTAACTGAATTCACAAACACTATGAGCAACTGCTTATTACTACCAACAATATCAAAACCTACAAGAATCTCTGAGAATAGTACCTCGTTACTAGACCACATCTGGACTAACACTATATCCCCTCAAAAATCAGGCATAATCACAGAAAACACCACAGACCACTACCCTACCTTTCTCATAACTAACCTAGGCATTTTGCCCCAAGAAATTGCAAAAGTTAACTTCAGACTACATAATGAGTCAGCTGTTAATAATTTTATATCAGCTATGATGAACATTGACTGGCTTAATGAATTAGAAACATATTCAGATACTAATGAATGCATCAAGAACTTTCTTAAAAAAACACACAACCTCTATAACAGACATTGCCCTAAAAAAACTAAACAGATCACAGCTAAGAGACTTAACAATCCCTGGCTAACACCCAGCATCCTTAAATCCATAAACAAGAGGCACCAATATGAAAAACAATACAGAAGGGGTCTAATAACCAGAGAACAATCCAAACGCTACTAATCAATCCTTACTAGCCTGATAAGGTCCAAAAAATTGTATTATGAGAACAGACTCCAGACCGTAAAAGGTGATATGAAAAAGACCTGGAAAACCCTATCTGCAATTCTAGGAAATAAAAAGATATCCAGGAACAATACCATCAAATTATCAAAAACAGAGGAACCCCTACACTCACCAACTGAGACAGCAAACAGACTTAATGTTTTCTTCTCCACCATAGGAAAGAATCTAGCAAGTAAAATCCCAAGCTCGAACACTTGTCCAACAGACTACCTCACCAACACCTACCCAGATACACTATTCCTAGCTCCTACCAACTCAATTGAAGTCTCGCTCATAATCAACACCCTTAACCCTTTCGGGGTCGGTGCCGTACTAGTACGTTTTACGAGCAGGGGTTGGTGCCGTACTAGTACGCCCAAATTCTAGCGGCCTCAATTTAAGCAGAAAACGTCTGGTAGGCATACATATGAAAGAATGGGTCTGTGTGGTCAGTGTGCGCAGTATAAAAAAAATCCTGCAGTACACACTGCATAATGAGAGAAAAAAAAACTCTGACCGTTTTTTCGATTAAAACAGCGACTTTGCAGTCGATTTTCGTATGGTATTTATTGATGTATTCTCGTTTTCTTGGTCTCATTTGATAGAATGGAAGATATATTACAGAAATAGAGATGATTTTGATTGGTATGACAGTGACAAGTACCTTGAAATTGAGCTCAAAGTAGCAAAAATGTTCGATTTTTGACGATGTTCAAGAGTAAACAAATCACACCATGCCTTCAATACACATCAACTGGCGAGTCTTATATTCATGCACAAGTGCTCTGATATTATTTATACCATTTTTACAATGATGCAGTTGTATACATAACAGTAAATCTTCTATTTTTGTGAGAATAAAAATTCAAAATGGAAAGCAAAAGTAATGGAACAGGGGCCTGGAGACGTGACTAATGAATAAAGAACATGTTATTTTAGTGCCAGGAATGTCTGCCTTGTTTACTCTGGACCCTATTTTGAAATTGGCATCGTTTGAAATTTGTGTGAAATTGGAAAATTGCCATTTTCTGACCACTATTTTGGGTAGATGAAATTGGTAAATAGGCGGTTTCTTGTACTCAATCGATAGAAGAAATATAGTTCTAGCGAAATAGCTATAATTTTAGGAGACTGAAACATTGGAATTTGTCAAAAATAGGGCTCAAAGTGGGCAAAATCGCCGATGCGTAAGTGTCATGGCTACCGCTAACTTCGCGAAAGCATAATTCCGTTAGTTTTCGATCAAATTTCATAATTTTGGTGGCGTTATGATCGGAAAAAGATTCTCTATCATTTCATAAGAAAATTTTAATTTTGTTTTTTCCAAAAAATTTTCCACCCCAGGAACACTTTCCTGAGAAGGCCTGTCGACCCCCAAAGGGTTAAAAACAAAGCAGGAGACAAACAGCTTACCACCCTTTATGTACAAAAAAGCTTCACACGTACTGTCACCAATTATAGCAGCATTATTTAATAAATCCATTGAATCTTCTACCTTCCCATCAATTCTCAAAATAGCTAGGGTCACCCCAATCCACAAAGGAGGTGACCAAACTGACTTGAATAATTATAGACCAATCTCAAATTTACCACTGCTTTCTAAAATCTTCGAAAAATTAATTCATAGACAGATCTATTCCTACCTCGTCTCACACAATGTACTCAACCCCTGTCAATTTGGATTCAGGACTAACAAGAGCACAAACGATGCTATAACACACATGTTAGAGTTAATATACACCGCACTTGAGAAGAAAGAAGTCCCGCTGGGAATCTTCATAGACCTACGCAAAATTAGCGCACTATGGTATTAGGGGGCACCCACTCAACTACCTAAAGTCGTACCTTAGCAACAGAAGCCAGTACGTGTACACAAATGGAGAGAACTCTTCCACACAACAAATTACAGTCGGAGTCCCTCAAGGAAGTGTCCTGGGGCCACTCCTATTCCTCATTTACATAAACGACCTACCGAATGCATCACAACTACTCAAACCCATATTATTTGCAGATGACACAACATATGTCTTCTCTCACCCAAATCCAGTCATACTAGCCAACACTGTTAATGCCGAATTACAGAAAATATCAAGATGGATGAAGACAAATAACCTTACTCTCAATACTGACAAGACCTACTTCATTCAGTTTGGAAACAAAGCCACAAATGTTCCACTTAACATAACGCTCAATGGTTCACCCATCACAAGACTCACAGAGGGAAAATTCCTAGGAATCCACCTTGACAGTAGTCTTAAATTCCAAACACACATACAACAAATTTCCAAGAAAATCTCAGAGACAGTAGGTATATTATCTAAGATATGCTATTATGTGCCACAACCAGCTCTCATTGCACTATATCATTCTCTTATCTACCCTTATCTCACCTATGGAATCTGTGCATGGGGCTCAACAACATTAAATCACCTTAGACCACTCATAACCCAGGAAAAGGCTGCAGTCAGGATGATGATAAATTCCCACTCTAGACAGCATACTCCACCTATATTCAAAACTTTAAAACTACTCACCGTAAAAAATATTCATACCTATTCATGCGCCTTCTACATACATAAAACTCTACATGCTAATATCAACCCTCCGCTCAAAATTCTCCTCAACAACTTTAATAGGTCCCACGACCACGACACACGACACAGATCACTATTTGACATACCCAGAGTCCATACTAACCAATGTAAAAATTCTATGCACATAAAGGGCCCCAGAATCTGGAATTCGTTACCAGTAAATATTAAGTTAACCTTGTCGGAAAATCAATTCAAGACTTCTCAAAAATCACCTACTCACCCTATACTAAATACTCATACTGTAACAAACTTTCAAACCCAATGTTATTTTACTTAAGATAATCTCAGTTTTATATTGTAATCCTCCTTAACACTTATTGCAATTTCATATCATATTGTCATCTAAAATAGTATATTATCATCATTTTGTTAATTTGAAATAAAATATATAACTAGAAGAAACTCAATAAATTTCTCTAGTATAGCATCAACATAATGTAACTTGAAATAAAATATACAACTAGAACTCAACCAATTTCTCTAGTATTGTCTTTTAATAGTATGTATAATCATATTGTAATTTGAAATAATATATAACTAGAATAAACTCAATCAATTTCTCTAGTATTAAGTACTTAGTGAATAAGTCTTTAGAATAAGCTGCCCCTAATGCCATGGCATGCCAGTGGCTCTCCTTGCATTACAGTTTTATAATTGTAACTACCAATAACTATGTATACTTGTAACTTGCATCGAAATAAAAATATTATTATTATTATTATATTATTATTATTACCTTTCCAGCACAATAAATCAGGTCATTCATACTACTACACTGTCTTCTCTAAAAATAAAGTGAAAAAATTAGAAGACAGTGTGATGGTATGAAAGTCATAAATCATGGTGTGGAAGAAAGGCTGTTTAGATGGTCTAGTTGGGGAATTTACAGAATAGTGAAAAAGTTCATTCACTGCTTTATATTACACATTACCAACACAAATAACTAAACACAAATACAGTGGTACCTCGACTTACGATGGTCCCCAAACTCACCCTTTTATGTAAGTTTATTTTTTTAAATGCTTTTGTAAGTGTAATTTTGGGGGTCTAAAAGGACTAGTCTATTTTACAACATTTCTTAAGGAGATAAATTCGTTTGGTAATGGCACTTGAACAGCATTCTGGAATGAAAAAATATCGTAAGTCGAGGTACCACTGTACATGCACATGCACACACAAGAGAGGGGACTACACAGGCAAGAAGAATTCCCTGCACGGGGTTCAGTGGGACAGAGAACTGGCAGGGAAGTCAGTAAACAAGATGATGGAATATGTGACAACAATATGCAAGGAAGCTGAGGAGAGGTTTGTACTTAAGGGTAAGAGAAATAATGAGAAAGCCAGGATGAGCCCTTGGTTCACCTAAAGATATAGAAAGGCCAAAACTAAGTGTGCTAGAGAATGGAAGAAGTATAGAAGGCAAAGGACCCAGGAGAATAAGGAGAGCAATCAGAGCCAGAAATGAATATGCATAGGTAAGAAGGGAGACCCAACGACAATATGAAAGTAACTCGGCAGCGAAAGCCAAATCTGATCTGAAGCTGTTGTACAGCCATATCAGGAAGAAAACAACAGTCAAGGACCAGGTAATCAGGCTGAGGAAGGAAGGAGAGGAGGTCACAAGAAACAACCGTGAAGTATGTGAGGAGCTCAACATGAGATTCAAAGAAGTGTTCACAGAGGAGACGCAAGCTAGATACCTCAAAGGCAATGGGGCCGGATAACATCTCTCCATGGGTCCCGAGAGAGGGAGCAGAGGGACTATGTGTACCACTAACAACAATCTTCAACACATCTATCAAAACAGGACGACTACCTGAGGTATGAAAGACAGTAGACATAGTCCCAATTTTTAAAAAAGGAGACAGACACGAAGCATTAAACTACAGACCAGTGTCACTGACATGTATAGTATGCAAAGTCATGTAGAAGATTATCAGAAAAGTGGTGCAGCACCTAGAAAGGAATGACCTTATCAACGACAACCAGCACGGTTTCAGGGATGGGAAATCCTGTGTTACAAACCTACTGGAGTTCTATGACAGGGTGACAGCAGTAAGAAGAGAAAGAGAAAGGGAAAGAAAGAAACAGAAAGAAAGAAAGAAAAACAGAGAATGAAAGAGAGAAAGAAAAAGAAAGAGGAAGAAAAAGAAAAAGAAAAGAGAAAGAGAAAGATAAATTAGACACATATGCAAGACTTGGGTATCTTTATTGAGGACACGTTTCGCCACACAGTGGTTTCATCAGTCCATACATCAGTCCTACCTACGGTATATAAGCTGCTTTCTAGTACATATGCAGGATTCTGTTCAAGATTGATTGACTGACAACATCGACTCAGGTTGAGGGACTGACCACCTCAAACTCCTCCTGTTCTTCACGATTCTCCTTTGTATGGACTGATGAAACCACTGTGTGGCGAAACGTTTCCTCAATAAAGATACCCAAGTGTTGCATATGTGTCTAATTTATCAACTTGTCGGTTCTCTGAACCATTCATTTACAAAGAGAAAGAGAGAAAGAAAGAAAGAGAAAGAGAAAGAAAGAGAGGTAGGTGGGTAGATTGCATTTTCTTGGACTGTAAGAAGGCATTTGACACAGTTCCACACAAGAGATTAGTGCAAAAGCTGGAGGACGAGGCAGGCATTACATTACTTGGGAGTTTATTCCATTCATCAACTTCATTACCAGACCAGAACTGTCCTATATCCTTTGTATATCAAAATTTGTCCTCTTAGACTCCATTGCTGCAAGTCCTGTCTTTGTTAGATATTTCCAGCACATTATTTACATCCCCTTTATTCCAGTTTTTCATTTGTACACTTCAATCATACCTATAATTCTATACCTTGTCAGAGTGCAAATTCAGTGCCTTTAGTCTATCTTTAACCCTTTGACTGTTTCGGTCGTATATATACGTCTTACGAGTCAGTGTTTCGGACGTATATATACTCAAGTTCTAGCGGCCTCAATCAAACGGAAGAAAGCTGGTAGGCCCACATATGAGAGAATGGGTGTGCATAACGCAGTGCATAATGAGAAAAAAAAAACTCCGACCATGTTTTTGGATTAAAACGCCGACTTTAAGGTGTATTTTCGTATAGTATTTATGGTTGTATTCTATTTTCCTTGGTCTCATTGGATAGAATGGAAAACATATTACAGGAATAGAGATGATTTTGATTAGTTTAATGATGAAAACGATCTTGAAATTGAGCTCAAAGTAGTGGAAATGTTCGATTTTGCCAATGTTCAAGAGTAAACAAATCATGCCACACATCAACTGGTGAGTCTAATATTCTTTCACAAGTGCACAGATATTATATATATCATTTTTACAATAATGCAATAGTCTGCATAACAATAAATCTTCTATTTTTGTGTGAATAAAAAATCAAAATAGAAAGCAAGAGTAATATAAGAGGGGCCTAAAGACGTGACTAATGAACAGATAACATCTTATTTTAGTGCCAGGAATGTCTGCATTGTTTATTCTGGACCCTATTTTGAAATTGACATCTTTTTTATTTTGCATGAAATTGGCAAAATTGCCAATTTCTGACCACTTTATTGGGTAGTTGAAATCGGTAAATTGGTTGTTTCTTGTACTCATTCGATAGAACAAATGGAGTTCTAAAGAAATAGCTATGACTTTGGTCGACTGTAACAATGGAATTGGCCGAAAATAGGGCTCAAAGTCGGCGAAATCGCCGATGCGTATATATTGCTGACATCACTAACTTTGCGAGAGCGTAATTTCGTACGTTTTCCATAAAATTTCGTACTTTTGGTGTCATTACCATCGGGAAAAGATTCTCTATCATTTCATAAGAAAAAATAATTTATTTTTTTCCCAAAATTTTGCGACATAGAATGAGTTTCAGAATGGGGCCTCCGACAGTCAAATTGTTAAAGGAAAGAGTTCTGATACACGAGACCAATGTCATCCCTCTGTGTTTTCCAGCACACTTATGTCCATTCTGTAATAGAGAGACCAGAACTAAGCAGCATAATCTGAATGAAGTCTTAAGTGCAACCTGAGGACTCCTTGATATGAAGCCAAGAATTCTATTAGTTTTGTTGCAAACATTTATGCAATGTTGCCTTGGCTTCAGATTTCTGCTAACCAGAACTCCCAAATCTTTTCTTACAATCATTATTTAGTCTGTAAGTACCATAAGATAAGATCTGTCAAGATATTTAACCTGGAGGGTTAGCCACCCATGATAAACCAAGAAAATCAGTGCAACATCAAGGACTGCATCTTATTTCCATTAGAGTCCTTCAAGTTTGTTCTCCAGGATGTGACCCACACAGTCGACGAATACCCAGGTACCTACTTACTGCTATGTGAAAAGGGGAAGCAGGTGTATGAAAACATGCCCTATGTTTCCATCCATGCTGGGGATTGAACCATGGACACTCAGTGTGAGAAAAGAGCACTGCTAACCCAGTACAGTGGAACCCCAGATTTCGCACTTAATCCGTTCCAGAAGGTCGGTCTAAATCCGAAACGTACGAAAACCTTAGTATTCCCAAAGGAAATTATGTAAATACAATTAATCTGTTCCAGACACCCAAAAATATTAACAAAAATAATTTTTTAAAGAATAACTATAGCTTTACATACAGACAACAATGAGAAATAAATATAAAGCACTAATGAAATGGATAAATGAACATTTAAATCACCGTTACATACCTTTATTGAAGACTTGTTGGCGTATGGAAAAGGCAAGGAGGGGAGAGAGGAGAGCTTATTGTTTGGAAGGGAATCCCCTCCAAAAGGGACTTTCTTTGGGCCCATGGTGGCTTATTTCGCAGTCGCACTCAATAGTTAAGCACAAATAACAATGGATTATTACGAAATGTTTCGGATGAACGCGTGAAGTAATGCTCACTCGACAAGTGACAGAGCCAGACAGACATGTACGCATGAGTGGCAGCGTCCTGGGCGGGCAGACGCGTCTGATACGTACGATTTCCGGGTGGAGGTACAAAATCCGGACCAAAATTCGTCCAAAAAGTGGTCTCGATCTGAAACTTATGACATTCGGTGCGTACGAAATCCGGAGTTCCACTGTATACCCTTTGACTGTTTTGGTCGTATATATCGTCTTACGAGCCAGTGTTTCAGACGTACAGTGAACCCTTGGTTAGCGGCGTTCCTGTTAGCGGCCAACTCGGTTAGCAGCCGGTTTTATGGCTCCCGGTTAGCGGCCGTATGGGCGCGTCAACCCGCCAGCTGGTGCCGCTTGTGCTTCAGTTTGGCTGTGTCTCTCGGTGCGTAAGGAAGCTTCTGCTCATTCATCCAGACATTTCGCTTGTTTTCCATTGTTTTTTGCCAGTGCAACTGCGAAATAAGTAACCATGGCTCCCAAGAAAGTTCCTAGTAAAGTTCCTGTGGCAAAGAGAGAGTGAGAAACACGATGGAATTTAAGAGAGAAGTGATTGAGAAATATGAGTGGTATGCGGGTGCTGGAACTTGCCAGGATGTTTGGGAAAACAAATCAACAATTACAACCATCCTGTCAAAGAAAGAACAGATCAAGGAGGCTGATGTTGCCAAAGGAGTAAATGTGCTTACGAAACAAAGGTCACCAATAATGGAACAAATGGAAAAGTTATTATTATTGTGGATTAAAGAAAAACAAATAGTGGGAGACAGTGTAGTGAGTCTGTTATTTGTGAGAAGGCAAGGTGTTTGCATGAAGATCTTATGAAGAAAACTCCTGGTAGTGAATTTAGGGCCAGCAAAGGCTGGTTTGAGAGATTTAAGAGGTGTAGTGGCATACATAGTGTTGTAAGGCATGGTGAGGCTGCAAGTTCGGACAAACATTCTGCTGAAATGTTTGTGCAGGAATTTCAGGACTACATGAAGTGAAAATCTGAAACCCCAACAAGTGTTTAACTGTGACGAAACAGGCCTGTTTTGGAAGAAAATGCCCAACATGACCTACATCACGCAGGAGGAAAAGACACTGCCAGGACACAAGCCTATGAAAGACAGGCTAACTCTCATGTGTAGCAATGCAAGTGGGGATTTCAAAGTGAAGCCTTTACTCGTGTATCACTCTGAAACTCCCAAAGTGTTCAAGAAACACAATCTTCACAAGAAAAGATTGTGTGTGATGTGGAAATCAAATCAAAATGCATGGGTCACAAGGTCAATTTTCAAAGATGTGTTTGGCCCAAGTGTGAAAAATACCTTCAGGTTAACAATTTGGGACTCAAGTGCCTCCTAGTACTGGACAATGCTCCTGCACATCCTCCAAACTTGGAAGACCAAATGTCTAGGGACTTCAAATTTAAAAAAGTGAAGTTGTTGCCCCTAACACCACTCCTCTTCTCCAGCCCATGGACCAGCAGGTCATTTCTAACTTCAAGAAACTGTACACCAAAGCAGTGTTTCAGAAGTGCTTTGAAATGACCTCGGACACTGAATTGACCCTTAGAGAGTTCTAGAAGAATCACTTCAATGTCTATAGCTGCATAGGCCTTATAGGTAAGGCTTGGGAGGAGTGACTACCAGGACTTTGAACTCTGCTTGGAGACCACTGTGGCTGGATTGTGTTGATAAGAGGGATTTTGAAGGATTTAACTGACAACCCTGTGCCTGTTGTGGAAGATATTGTGACACTGGGGAACAGCCTGGGGTTGGAGGTGAGTGGTGAGGATGTGGAAGAGTTGGTGGAGGACCACAGTGTAGAGCTAACCACTGAAGAGCTGCAACAACTGGAAGTGGAACTTCATCAGACCAAAGTTCAGGCAATTGCTTCCAGAAAAGGAGGAGGAGGAAAAGGAAGAGAAGGAGGTGCCTTCTGCAGAGATTAAGGAAATTTGTTCTATGTGGACTAAGGTGCAGACATTTGTTGAAAACACCATCCTGACCAAGCTGAAACAAGCCATATCTGCAACATGTTTAGTGACAAAACCTTGTCCCACTTCAGGGAAATGTTAAAAGGCGCCAGAAACGGAGCACTCTGGACAGTTATTTTGTGCGACAAGGTTCTAGTGACTCAAGCTGGTCCTAGTGGCATTAAAAGAAAAAGAAGGGAAGTAACCCCAGAGAGGACTTGTTACCTGAAGCCCTTTTGGAGGATTCCCTTCCAAAAACTAACTCCTCCCTATCTTCCAGAAGCCAGCATTAGTCTTCAATAAAGGTACGAATGTAATACTGATTTAATTGTTAAAAAATTATTTTTTGTGAATA
Organism: Cherax destructor; assembly: GCA_009830355.1. Classification (NCBI taxonomy): domain Eukaryota; kingdom Metazoa; phylum Arthropoda; class Malacostraca; order Decapoda; family Parastacidae; genus Cherax; species Cherax destructor. The sequence continues at coordinate 120,047 of WNWK01004793.1, forward strand.
TTTTTGTCTGGAATGGATTAATTGTATTTTCATTAATTCTTATGGGAATATTAATTCGGTTAAAGGCCTAGCTCCTGAACGGATTATGGCCGCTAACCAAGGGTCCACTGGATAAATACTCAAAATTGGAGCGGCTTCAAATCAAGCGGGAGAAAGGTGGTAGGTCCACATATGAGAGAATAGGTCTGTGTGGTCAGTGCGCAGTATAAAAAATCCTGCAGCACGCAGTGCATAATGAGAAAAAGATCTCCGACCGTGTTTTTGGATGAAAACGCCAACTTTGAGGTGTATTTTCGTATACACGTAGTATTTATGGTTGTATTCTCTTTTTCGTGGTCTCATTTGATAGAATGGAAAACATATTACAGAAATAGAGATGATTGATTAGTTTCATGATGAAAATGACCTTGAAATTGAGCTCAAAGTAGTGGAAATGTTCGATTTTTGCCAATGTTCAAGAGTACACAAATCACGCCATGCGTCCAATACACGTCAACTGGCGAGTCTAATATTCTTACACAAGTGCACTGATATTATTTATATACCATTTTTACAATAATGCAGTAGTCTGCATAGCAGTAAATCTTCTACAGTGAACCCCCGCCTAATGAACAAAATTCATTCCAGAAGCCTGCTCAAGTGCCATTACCGAACGAATTTACTTCCTTAAGAAATAATGTCATGTAGGTTAGCCTATTTCAGACCCCCAAAAATACACTTCCACAAGCACTTACAATATTATACTTACATAATTATACGATTTCCGGGGTGTTCGTTAGGCGGGGGTCCACTATTTTTGTGAATAAAAAAACAAAATCGAAAGCAAGAGTAATATAAGAGGGCCAAAAGACGTGACTAATGAATAGAAAAATCTTATTTTAGTACCAGGAATGTCTGCATTTTTTTATTCTGGACCCTATTTTGAAATTGACATCTTTTTATTTTGCCGAAATTGGCCTATTATTGGGTAGTTGAAATCGGTAAATTTGGGGGTTTCTTGTACTCAATCGATAGAACAAATGGAGTTCTGAAGAAATAGCTAAAAGGGTTTTGACTGTAACAATGGAATTGGGGTGGGCTCAAAGTCCGGGGAAAACGCTGACCGAAAATGTGCAGAGAACCTTTACGGGAGCATAACTGCGATAAACCATCTCAATTGGGGAAAGCTTGAAGTTTTAAACCTGTACTCCCTAGAACGCAGGGGGAGAGATACATTTTATATACAGTGGGAAAAATTTTCAAGGGGTTAGTACCAAACCCCAAAAATCCTCCCCCAAAAAACAAAAAAAATCGGCAGGCGATGTAACATCCCCCCCAAAGAAAAGCAGGGGGGGCCACTAGCACGTTGAGGACAACACAAGATTGTTCAACTGCCTCCCAGCATACATAAGGGGGGTTACCAACAAACCCCGGCTGTCTTCAAACAGGCACTGGACAGGCACCTAGAGTCAGTACCTGACCAGCCAGGCTGTGGTCGACGCGGGCTGCGGCGGCCAGCAGTAACAGCCTGGTTGATCAGGCTCTGGTCCAACATGAGGCCTGGTCACGACCGGGCCGCAGGGGGTTTACCCCCGGGAAATTTTCTCAGGGAAACTCCGGATGATATATACGCTGACATCGCTAACCGGAGGCGTAATTCCATAAGTTTTCTATCAAAATTTTGTACTTTTGGTGTCATTACCATCAGGAAAAGATTCTCTATCATTTCATAAGAAATTTTTTTTTTTTAAAATTTTGCGACATAGAATGACAGTTTCAGAATGGGGCCTCCGACAGTCAAAAGGGGGTTAAAATTAAGGGGTCTTAAAAGTTACCAACATGAGATCTAACATTTCCTTTTGACTGTCGCACCCCCCTAAAATCTCTCTGAGTAAAAAATTAAAAAAAAATTTTAAATTAAAAATCTTTTTCCCAGGGGAAAGACACCAAAAAGAATCTGATGGAAAATTCGGTAGCTCTAACAAAGTTAGTGATCTCGCGACCCAAGCGATTTCACCCACTTTGAGCCCATTTTCAGCCAATTCCATTGTTCCCGTCGACCAATTCATAGCGATTTCTTTAGAACTCCATTTGTTCTTTGACTGGTAAAAAAACCGCCCTTTACTGATTTCAACTACACAATAAAGTGGTCAGAAATTGGCAATTTGGCTAATTTTAAGCAAATTAAAAAAAATGCCAATTTCAAAAAAGGGTCCAGAATGAACAATGCAGACATTCCTGGCACTAACAGCTAATCCTGTCATAATAACTACCTAAATCTAGACAAGATAATGGTTAACTTTTTTTAAAATCTTTATTTTAAACTTAATACTAATGCGAGGTAGTCAAGGTGGAGGTTTATAA
>WNWK01004794.1:0-47500 GCA_009830355.1 Cherax destructor
TGGAGCAGGGAGAGCAGAGACCCAGTAGCAGACAGCGAAGAGGCGGGGCCAGGAGCTGAGTCTCGACCCCTGCAACCACAATTAGGTGAGTACAATTAGGTGAGTACACACACGTATCCCTCCTGCCTTAACCTCTCTCTCTCTCTCTGCTCTGCTTAACATCAATCACTATTTGCTCTTATCAGTGTTCTTCCTTCCTCTCTCCCCCACATATCATTCTGCCACTCTCTCCCAGATTGAAGAAACATAATTAGCTACTGTCCAAGATATATAAGATTTCACTTATGTGTGTGTGTGTGTGTGTGCATGGTCTGATAGACCACAGGTACACATTTAAAGCATCTTAGACTTTTTTCATTGAACAGTTATAACATCTTGACCTTCCTTAACTGCACAGTTATAACATCTTGACCTTCCCTAACTGAACACTTCTAACTGAATAGTTACAGCATCTTAAACCCGGACAGTCGCTGGAGCACGGTAGTTCCCGCGGCTGAGAGCAAACATCTCCTAGCGACAACCTTTACCAGGTGAACGCGGTAAATTAACCCTCCAGTGGGCGATAACTGAATCCGCCAGGAGTCATCACTCACTCCCAAGATTATAGGGAATTTATGTTATCGTCCACCAGGGTGTTTTGGTTTGGGCGACGAGTGTTGCCAGCGCCGGAGTGCCGGAGATATACGAGTCACTTGCGAGTTTCGTGGACTTGGTGACAGTGATCACGCTGCGGGAGATGCCACAAGAGCCAAAGTTTAAGCTTATAGCCCGCTATGTTCGCCCTTGTGGATCCGCACGTCAGGCCCGGGTATTATACCAGGAAGCGCCATTCCAAAAAAAAAAAAAAAGTGAACCGGGCAAAATAATCTCGTAATTACTAATTAGTTCACTTAATGTCATTTTATGATTCTTAATTAGATAATTGATGCTGGACAATCATTAATGCTCCGCTGGATTATCCTAATTACTTTTAAAACAGGAAATACAGCTGTTCAGTATGCTGGCATGGCCTCAGATTTATGCCTTCGTATGCTGTTGCAAGGAGTACGAGACGTAATATTCTATAAATTAAGGTAAAATTATCAAATAATTTAATATCACAGTCCAGAGTCTGTTACCACTGGCACTCTTCTCTTCCCAAATATAGCAATGGAAATAAGACAGCCAGATGACAGTGGCTTAGTTGGGTTATCTTGGGTTACTAACTCTCTGGGTTAAGAATCCCAACAGAATCTTCTTTCGACAATGACGGCACTTGTATTATGTACTAGGATGTTTACTAGGATGTGTATTATGTACTAGGATATATATGTATGTATGTATGTGTGTACGTATATATATAAAATCAGACCAGCTGAGACTGTAGTGGCCTCAGCTGGTGTGATGCATCTGGAATAACTTGGAAGGACCTACAATGACTTGGAAGAACCTACAATGACTTGGAAGAACCTACAATGACTTGGAAGAACCTACAATGACTTGGAAGAACCTGGACAAACGTGGAATAACCGGATAGAACTTACAAAGACTTGAAAGAACCTAGACCGATATGGCGGGTCCTTAAAGACGTGTGGAAAGACGTTTGTAAAAACGTAGAAAGATTCCGAGGAACTTGGAGGAGAGTTGGATAGACTTGAAAGTATCTGAAAGAGAACATCAAGGGACTGGAAGGATGTGAAATAAAGTCTAAAGAAGTGAGATGATGTTGAAGGACTTAGAATGAATGAGGGAAAAACGTAGGACCCAGAAATCCCTGAAGAATTTCAAAAGACCTGGAGGGACTCAGAAAGACTTGAAAAAACCTGGAGGGACTCAATCTCGAATTTCTCCCTCACACTTCTTACTCTCCATTTCAGTCCCCACCTGCCTACTATCCATTTCTCTCATCCTCCTTCCTACTCCCCATTTTCCTCAACTTCCAGCCCACCATTCCTTTCCCCCGACCTTTCAGCCCCCATCTCACCCACCTTTCAGCCCCCACTCCACCTACCTTCCAGTGACAAGACAACAGTGAAACAATTCGTACCAACACAAACAAACAGGCCCAGTGGGCTGGATCACAAACACTTCGCCTCGCGCTGCGTGTCAACCTTCCCATTTCTAGTTTCCGCTTTTGTTGACATTCCTAATGGGATTGAAGGGGAGGCGTTGCACGCCCCTGATTGACCTACTTTGGCTGGGATTTGCCTTCGGAATGGCACATCTGAGTGGAGTTATGAGTGTCATTATATTGATGGTTTGCTGGTAATTGTGTACCATCAGGTATTCATGTTATGGTTTGCCCGGCGTGTTGGGGAGAGCTTTGGTGGGGGTTGAGTGGTGGGGAATGAAAGGGTGAGTGGTGGAGGGTGGAGGTGAGTGGAGGAGGGGTTGAGTGGTTGGATGGTTGGTTTAATTGAATTTATATTCTACGGACTACAAAACAATTGTTACAGCCTCAATATCGAGGCTGAAACAATTCACCATAAACCTGCCCTCACAAGAGGAACCTCAGGGCGACGTTTGGTTACGTCCTGGACCATTGTCAAGTTACAACTTGGGCGAGGAATGTAGAGAAGTCCTAGAGAATAGATCATTAAGGCCGTATGAAAGTTGTGTGTGTGTGTACTGTATATAGTGAGAGGCATACACAAAGGTGTATGCCTCTCAATGTATACAGTACACACACACACAGATATATATATATATATATAAATAAAAACAATATTTTCTAACTTTCTTTTTCTTTTCTTTGCAGGTAAGATATGAGGGACGTAGGCTGCCAGTCAGCTGTGATGGAAGTAGGATGTATGTAAGCTATGTGGAGAGTAAGCTGTAACCTGTAAGATAAGTAAGCTGTGATGGGAGAAAGCTGTCAGGAGAGTGAGCTGTGATGGGAGAAAGCTGTCAGAGAGTGACTGTGATGGGAGAAAGTTGTGAGTAAGTTGTAAGGAGAGCAAGCTATGAGCAAGCTTTGAGGAGCATATAAGCTCCGGATGAGCTATGAAGAAAGTAAGGCATGAGTAAGCTGACGAATGCAGTGACTTAGTAGCATTTCTCTTTACCACCCACCTTGTTCCTGTACATGTAAATATAAATGTAAATATACATGTAAATATACATGTAAATGTACATGTAAATATCGTTCTAATTTATTTGCAAAGATAACTGCACAATATGTAGCATGAAAGCATTACTGAGTATTACTGTACAGTATTACTGAGGCTATGGAGGGCAGTTCGTTTCCCAGGAGGGTTACCGTATTTCGCGGCTTATAAGACTTGTTTTAGTTTCAATGGCTCGGCATCGGAAGTAACTGGGAGAGCTACAGCCCACCCTATACCCTAAACTATAGCTCCCGTCACTGACCTTCAGTTTATAGGAAGCAGGGTGGTTTCTGGAGACATTTTATGGGGGGAAAAAATGCGTCTAATAAGCCGCGAAATACGGTAGTTAATGGGGTTTCAAGTCTCTCTGCAGTAATACACGAGGGTCATTAAATGCTGCATGTCACTAGTGCCGCACATGACAAAGACACTTTAATCTCCAAAATACAAATTAAACTGAATTGTCAGCATACATACACTGAGAGACATGCGCCTCTCGGTGTATTTATCCTTACCAGTGGCCCACTGGTGCATGCTGGGGGAATAGCGTATTTTGCTGTTTACAGTCTTACTGTAAACAGCTGGCCCAGGGGCTTACGCACTGGCTTGGACTTTTACGACTCACTCGCCACGGGTTCAAATCCTATTCGTTCCGTGGTTCATGAAGCTCTTTCTTCCCTGCCTCTCAGATTTACTGGCGCAGAACATCGTCATGAAAACAGTGTTTGTGGCTACATCTCGCAAAACACCATTAATTTACTTCATTATTGACAAACTCATTATACTCCATTAACCCGAAGAATCCTCTGCGCCGAGACTTTAATTAAAAACAAATATAAATGAATCTCGCTTATTTATAGGCTTTTTCCAGACTTTATTCATCCTTATTACGTCGTATTTTTACCTGTAATTTTCACCTGTGTTCTGACTGTGTGTTGGCCTAACCAGAGGTGTTATTAGGGTAATATATACGTGCTTGCCAAAGGTTATTATCCAAAATATGTTCAGATATCACAGCTTCCAGAAGGGTGTTAATGACCTATATCTCAGAGCTCAAGCAATATTAACTCCACTTTGCTAAAAATAGCGTCGTAATAATAGTCCCGAGTTATAATAGGATACGTAATATAGATGGCAGTTCAAATCTATTTAATGACATTAAAATAATCTTCTCGAAACAGGGAGTAATTCAGAGGGGAAAAAATTGACGCTAGTGAAGGGATCTTGATCCAAAGAATTGAAGATACCCTTCCTCTCTTTAGTCAAACGTAACTGCTTCTCATTTCCCTGGCGCTTTAATCTTTATTATTATTATTATTGTTATTTTATTATTATTACCTGGAGAATACCTGGAGAGGGTTTCGAGGGTCAACGCCCCCGCGGTCCGGTCTGTGACAAGGCTGTTACTGCTGGCCGAACGCAACCCGACGTACGAACCACAGCCCGCCTGGTCAGTTACTGACTTTAGGTGCCTTTTCAGCGCCTTCTTGAAGACAGCCAGGGGTCTATTGGTAATCCTCCCTTATGTATGCTGGAAGGCAGTTGAACAGTCTTGGACCCCTGACACTTATTGTGTTGTCTCTTATCGTGCTAGTGGCACCCCTGCTTTTCATTGCGGGAATGTTGCATCGTCTGCCGAGTCTTTTGCTTTCATAAGGAGTGATTTTCGTGTGCAAGTTTGGTACTAATTCCTCTAGGATTTTCCAAGTGTATATAATCATGTATCTCTCCCGCCTGCGTTCTAGGGAGTACAGGTTGAGAAACTTCAAGCGTTCCCAGTAATTCAGGTGTTTTATCGCAGTTATGTGTGCCGTGAAGGTTCTCTGTACATTTTCTAGTTCAGCAATTTCACCTGCCCTGAAAGGTGCTGTTAGTGTGCAGCAATATTCCAGCCTAGATAAAACAAGCGATCTGAAGAGTGTCATCATGGGCTTGGCATCCCTAGTTTTGAAGGTTCTCATTATCCATCCTGTCATTTTTCTAGCAGACGTGATTGATACACTGTTATTGTCTTTGAAGTTGAGATCCTCTGACATGATCACTCAAAGATCTTTTACATTAGTTTCTCGCTCTATTGTGTGGTTGGAATTTGTTTTATAATTCGATATAGATTTAATTTCCTCACATTTCCCATATCAGAGTAATTGAAATTTCTCATTATTGAACTTCATATTGTTTTCTGCGGCCCATTTAAAGATTTGGTTGATGTCTGCTTGGAGTCTTGCGGTGTCTTCAAGGGAGGACACTGTCATGCAAATTCGGGTGTCATTTGTGTAATTTGCAATCATTATTGCCTTTTCTGTTATTTCTAAGAGAGACGTATCATAGCATAATGTCAGTCATACCACAAACAATGCTTGACAGAATACCAACACAGCATGACAGCATACCAACACAGCATGACATATTAACACAGCATAACAGCATACCAACACAGCCCAAGAAGTTGAAATCCGCGTCATTACCGCTCATTATATCGGAATAATTCACTCTAATTACCTCTAAAACTTACCACAAAGAGTCATTCTGAAGCGGGGGGAGAGTGAAGCATGCGAGACTGAACTCTGCGTCCCCCGCACCCAGAGTCAAGAATAACCTGCTGCTGTTGTCCCTTTGTTTACATTGCGCTATGGTACACGCTTTCCAAAGGTAAACTTCGTAAATGCGTCCCGGTAGACGGTATAGTGCGTAAACGCGCGTGCGTGCAAACACACACACACACACACACACACACACACAAGTTCTTAAGAGACCTTTTTCTTTGTAATAAATTAATACTAAGTTGACCTTTCTCTGGTAAATTAAAACAACTCACGTGAATCTTCCTTTTTTTTCACTTCGGAATATCTGGACATGTGTGATTTAATTTTTTATGCAGAAATAATAATAATAATTATAACGATACTACTAATAATAATAGTAACGATAATAATAACAGTAATAATAACTTGAGAGAAATTAACACCAAATATCTCTGACACGTGCCAACTTTTCTTCAGTGTGTGTATATATATATATATATATTCCTAACCCCTCCCTCCCTAAGAGTAACTCGACATGAAGTTATTACTTTAATAACGCTTGCAAGTTTTAATGAAGTGTTAATGTAATTTTAACTTCTGGGTACACTGAAGCCGCTTCTATAACGGAGATGATTCTCAGTCTGTTGTATGCGGCCGCCTTCGCTCTAGCGCTCTCTCTCTCTCTCTCTCTCTCACGTGTTGTCATTATCGCATATTTCGATGTGTCAAAGTCAGAGTTTATTTCCACATGGTATAATGTTTATACAGTACACAAATAACCCACACATGACAGAAAGAGGCTTAGTGCGACGTTTCGGTCCGACTGGGACCATTAACTAGTCACACTAATTCACCTTCGTGTGTTAGTGTGACTAGTCAGTGGGCCAAGTCGGACCGAAACGTCGTCATAAGCCTCTTTCTCCCCACGTGTGGGTTATTCGTGTATCGTTCCAGTCACGGTATTGTGCCTTGTTCTTTACGTCTACACGTAAATGGATGACATTTGCATACTTGCACAAAACTCGTAGTTATGCAGAGCATTTCGGGGAAGTGGTGCATTTTTTTACATCTTTTAATTTTAAACTACAATAAGACTATAAATTAAAGGATTGTTGGTGTATTATTGTATAAGAAACACGTAAGTTATCCGAGGTTCAGCGATTCAAATAAAATAGTGAGATTTTTTGCTTTAATTTTTCTCTTCATATTCAGTTACATTTATTGAAATTCAATTACATTTTTGTATATTTTCCAGTTTTTTTTTTTAATTCCTTTATTTTATCAGTCGCATAAATAACTTCATGACTGGCATAATCGACGAAGAAATAATAAAAATAATCTTTATTTCCTGATGTGTCCAGCCGTGCCGGGGATCGAACCACGGACCTCAGAGCGTGAGCTGAGTGCGCTACCACCCGAGCTACGGGGCGGTGATGGACAAACTTTTATTGGGAAAATTGGATACATCATACGTGTGTTTGATGTCTTTTTTTCCCCCCTATTTGATCGTTATACAGTGGAAACAAAAACTAACTAATGTTTCCCTATCACATACCATCACTCCATCGAGTCTTTTATCAGGTCATGACTTGATGAAGCTCTACACAGAGCGAAACGTTTCGTCCCGGCGAAAGCTTTGTTCTGCAACGTTTCTTTTCTCCATTACCGTCATCAGTACGCTCGTGCATAAAGGCAAAATCGATACCATAAACACTGGTAATATTTTCTCTCCCCGGTAAACCATTTGTGACTTATCTGAATATCCGTCAAGCAAGATTTACATTTTTTTTTTGTAACTTCCGCGCCCCCGGCGTTGGTCACATCTCGAATTGAAAATTCTCCCTCCGCCCAGTTGACGAGGAGGGAACGAACGAACTTCCCGTTGATGACAGGGACGAACGAACGTCCCGTTGATGACAGGGACGAACGAACGTCCACTTGACGAACTAACGGTTAGAACTTTTCAGTTCGTGCAGAACCTTGATGCTTTTGAAAGGGTCTCTTGATCTAAAGAGCAGGAGGTGCCCTCTTAGATCAAACCTGTTTTGTTTTTCCCGTTCCCAGACGCCGTATTAACCCTTACCTGTTTTAGTGGACAAAACCTTAGAACTGTAATAACAGTAGGACAAAATATAAAAAAAAGACCAATCAAAATAGCTTAAAAGCGTTGAGGGACCAATGAGAGCTGAGCGTGCAGCTAGGCTAAATTGACCACTCACGGGCCTTTAGAGGACCATTGGCCGCATGCGGTCATCCCCTCCTAACGACTACCGACACCACGAGACCTCGTTGGGACGACCATTGAAGGACGCGACCACTGCTTCCTGATCACCTTGCTTTCAAGGCTCGACCAGTGCCCACTCCCTCTTGCCCCTCCCGGGTAACCCTTTCAACCTCCCTCCTAAGTATAAATCCAAATTGAATTTTCTCCTCGATTACATCTGAATTCTGAACTCGAACTACAAATATGCGCGTAGAGGAGAACGAAGGCTTCATCAGCGGCCATCTACCAACAGCAGCAGCAGCAGGCAGGTGGTAGCTGCTGTAGCGACCGTAAGGTGATTAATGTAGTGGGCGAGGAGGGATGGGAGGGGTAGGAATGGACAACATTACGCCGTTGCTCTGCAACAAATGGGATAGATTAGGCAACATGGTTCCCTGACATTACCCTGGGCTTCAGTGGTGCCGGGGATGTCCGGCTCAGGCTGTCGTTCCAACGCGCCATTCATCTAGCCATGCCGTCAGCCATTACCGTGATGGCTGGCTCCGTCAGGTGGTTGTAGCCTCATCCACCTCCCCCATTGTGATGGCGTTTATACAGGAATCTTCCCTTCCATCTAGTGCACATACGTCCTCACTTTGTAGCCCCCCCCTCACTGAATCGACTGTTACACACACACACACACACACACACACACACGGAAAAAACAAATGAAAGGAGAGAGAACTACACGGGGGTGAGAAAAAAAATGATTAAATTCCAGTAGAGAATACAAAAAGGGAAATAAGAAACAGTACCTAACATGACGGAGAAGCTACTCGAGATATACATCGAAATCACGGGATCATTTATGCCAGCGAGGAGGAGAGGAAATGTACATAGATCCCATTGTATAAAAGATGTAGTGAGGCATATGGGACAGTTGGGACAATATTCGTGTCATTGTCCCAGTCAAAGCTTGCTATGCAAGGTGCATCTTTCCTTCAGTCAGTAATAATAGTGCCAGTATTGCACGTGTGTTTTATTCTTCTTCTGGTCGGTGTTACATAACATTATCGTAATGATGACTTGAACACGTTGCAAACGTGATCTTGAAAGTGAGCAGAGGAATTTTTCCTATAGTGCAAAGCGTGACACGTAGACAGTTCTGCTGCTCTACTACTACTGCTGCTACTACTGCGCTGCTGACTACTGCACTGCTGCATACTGCTGCTAGCTGCTGCACACTGCTGCTGCCTGCTATACAGCGCGCTGCTGCTGCTACTAGCTGCTGCGCTGCTGCCTAGCTGCAGCTGCGCTGTGCGCACTGCACTTGCTGCTGCACTACTGCTGCTGCTGCTGCTGCTACAGCTGCTGCTGCTAGCAGCTGCGCTGCTGCATACTACTGCGCAGCGCACACGCTGCACTGGCTACTGTGCTGCTGCTGCTGTACTGCGCACTGCTGCGCTGCTAGCTAGCTGGCTGCTGCTGCTACTAGCTGCGCTGCTGCTACTACCGCTGCTACGCTGCTAGCTGCTGCTGCTACTACTGCTGCTGCTACTGCTGCTACTCTGCTACTGCTCATGCTGCTACTAGCTGCTCTGCTGCTACTGCTGCTACTGCTGCTACTGCGCTACTGCTGCTGCTCTCTCTGCTGCCTCTGCTACTGCTGTGCTACTGCTGCCTGCTGCTACTACTGCTTGCTAGCTACTACTGCTCTGCTGACTACTGCTGCTACTGCTTGCTCTCTGCTGCTGCTGCTAGCTACTGCATAGCTAGCTCGCTGCTACTGCACTACTGCTGCTGTCTCATCTGCTACTAACTGTGCTGCACTGCTGCTAGCTACTGCTGCTACTATGCTGCTACGCTGCTACTACGCTGCTGCTACTCTACTACTGTGCTAATGCTACTGCCTACTACTCACTATCTATACTACTACTACCCTCTAACAGCTAACCACCTGACTCCCGCCACTACATATACTTCTGTCTTAGTTTCCTCTGCATTAAGACCGAAGAAGCCACTTCTGGAGAAACATTTTCATAATAAATGTCTTGATCAGCGCATGCCTGACTTTTACCTTCACCTCAATGAATCGTAATGACACTTGAAAACAATTAAGCTGAGTTAAGCTAGAGAACGTCTCAGCCAGGATGGTCGTCTCAGCCAGGCTGGTCGTCTCAGCCAGGCTGGTCGTCTCAGGCAGGCTGGTCGTCTCAGTCAGGCTGGTCGTCTCACCCAGGCTGGTCGTGAGATTCGTCTTAAGAAAAAAACTTCATTAAGACAACAGTGGGGACCATGCTAATCATCCTATGGTGTTTAAAAATACACTTGATAATAATAATAATAATAAAAATAATGAAAATAATAACGTTTATTTCTACAAGTACATGCTACAACGTATACAGGACTAGCTGACATCAGTGACATAATATAATAATAATAATAATAATAATAATAATAATAATAATAATCTTTATTTCTACAAGTATATGATACAACTTATACAGACCATAGCTGACATCACTGACATATTATATAGAAAGCCCTTGGTTATGCAGAGTATTTCCCTCAACTTAATTTTGTCCCCAGGATGCGACCCTCACCAGTCGGTTAACACACAGGTACCTACTTCCTGCTAGGTGTACAGGCACAGCATGTGTCTTAAGACAACACGCCCAATGTTTCCACCCGTAAAGGGAATCGAACCACTGACACTCAGTGCGTGAGCCGAGATCGCTACCAGCCGAGCTTGGTCCAGTGGACAGTGAACTGTCCTGTTAATCTGAGCACGGATTCGAACCCTCCGTGAAGTGAGAAACTAGATCAGACATGGGAAAAGCCATGGGGAAAGAGGCACCTCAGGCAACGTAGTTACGGCTCGACAAAGCTCCTGGAGAGCGAAACGTTGCCACAATAAAATATCACATTATTTGCACTTGTGTCCTTTTACCTAACATATTGTCGGTAATTCTACCAACATTATTACAGTTTGTCGGACACTGCAACGTAATGGAAATTTCATGCAGACGTTACTTTTTTTGGTAATTGCTTGATAAAGCTCCTGGAGAGCGAAACGTTGTCATAGTAAAATGTTGCATTATTTGAACTTGTGTCGTTTTACCTAACAAGGTAATTGGGTCGTGACCTGACAACACTTGGGTTACAGCACCGTGATGGCTCGCTCTCGCTGCCCTCACTGCCACACTAAGTATCCAACAATCCATTTTTTAGGCCTAATTACCGGGGAGATTTTCTCTTTCATCAAAATTTGCCTCGGGTTAAAGTTATGGTCTGTCTATTGAACTCGGAATTGCTTGAGTTACACTGTGATTATGATATCAGATAATTATTACGATAGCAGCAAACTGTTAATAATCGAAGCGAATTATTCAGCTAGAAGGAAGCTAATGAATAATGATATTAGCAGGTTTTCGTTAAAGACAGTGAATAACTAGAGGCTTCTATGTAACACGACTCTTCAAGGTCCTCCTTTACTTAATACCAGTGAAGGGTTCTTGATCCAAAGAATTAGAGCTACCTTCGCTTCCCTGGGATCAAATTTCAGTGCCTCTAATTGTCTGGTCGCTGTATGACCCCTATGGATTTAGCGCTCCCCATGAATGTAATAATAATAACGATATTATTATTATTATTATTATTATATTCCCATTCCAGTCATTTGTTTATCCCTCTCAAAGATCCCATTGTTTGTAATAGTCCAGTTCCTGACATAGATCCCTTCTAGTTAGATGTCACTTCTGGTAGCATCCCTTCTATGACCTACGTGACGATACCATTCCAGTCAGCGACGTTCCTTTAATTCCTCTCGCGATTCCTTTCTCGCCATATTCCAATTTTAGTCAGCATTACCATTCCGACCATTCCTGTTATGTTCCTATATTCCTTAGTTCCCATTTCTGTTCTAGTTCCAGAAAGTGATTCCATTCCACTGAGTGTTCCATTCCAGCAAGTGATTCCATTCCACCGAGTGTTCCATTCCAGCAGGTCTCCACTCCGTTCAGAGTTCCGGCATAACTAAACCTTTACTTTTCATACTGATCCATTTAAAATTCTCTTGCAGAATATATATATATATATATATATATATATATATATATATATATATATATATATATATATATATATATATATATCCGGTATGTGGTGAACAGGCTTTCTGTTTGGAGGGGGAGAGGTAAGGTTGAGGTTAATGTGTGTTTTGTTACTGGAGAAGTTGTTAGGGTTATATTTGCAGGGGGGGGGGACGAGGGGAGGTGGAGGTGAGGGGTTTGATAAAGTGGGGGCGGCAGGGTTGAGCCGTGAGAGATTTCTTGAGACCTACTGTGACCTCCTCTTTCCATCCCATCTTCTACTCTTTCCTGTATCTGATGACCCTTTTTTTTGTGCTGACTCAACTATTCCCTCTTGCTATCCATGCAGGTGTGCACGGTGATACATTGTGCTCCTCAAGAATGTTTACTGTCCCAGGATGCCGTGTCGACCTTCCTTCACGTGGGCAGAAAGTTAATTTGATCGAACAAATGTTTGCCCTGGGAGTATTTACCGATGCTCTGGAAACTTTTATTTGCTCTCAGTTCTTCGTCTCCTTTCAGTACACTAGGTAATAGATATACAAATAACCCGAACACAGGAGAATGTAAATTATGACGATGTTCCGGTCCGACTATGTGTTGGTTATTTGTGTATAGTTCAAGTCACAGTATTGTGCCAGTAATAAATATAATCTGGTGTTTCTCCTCCCATCTCTTTCCTTCTGACCTGCCACCAGCCTCAACAAGTCCATAAATTATCAGTGACCTCCCTTTTTCCTCCTCTAGTTGTCTTTCCCTCCAGATTGCCTTGTCTGTTCTCACCAGTTTTCTTTCTTGCTGTCACTCGCTTCCTGTGTCTCCCGGTCTCCGGAGAGAAACTCTCCAAATGATTTTTCTTCCTTTATTCCTTCGTTATTCCTCTGCTCCTGCATTTTTCTTCGCTATTGCTGATCATGCTTTAGTTTCTCATTTTCTCTTCCAGTCTTTAAGCTGTTTCTTCTGCCATAATTGTTCTTTTTCTCCTGTTCCATGATATTTTCTCTTGTGTCTCTAAACATTTTAATGATTTCCTCCCAGAGAGTATTAAATTTTTCCACTCCTCATTCAATATGGATTTCAGATCAGCTTTTATCATATCTAAGTGTCTCTCTCTCTCTCTCTCTCTCTCTCTCTCTCTCTCTCTCTCTCTCTCTCTCTCTCTCTCTCTCTCTCTCTCTCTTGAAAACAACTGTTAACACTTGTATGCATGTACAATCAACTTGCCTTTGCAACGTTAAAGTTAGTTTATCGTTGAGACGTTTCGCAAACCAGAGACTTTACTAATCAAATACAGAGAATTAGTGGATTGACAGAGCCACTGATTGGCAAAAAGTCTCCACAGTAAAGATAATCCACCATTGCTTATGTGTCTTACTCATCTGCTTGCCAGTTTTATACACCATTAACATTAATAATACTCGGCTTTCGTGTACAAAAATGGAAACACACACTCTGAAAGCACTCTCAAGCACTTTTACAGCCGAGGACAGGCATTTATAAGCACTCTCATACTTTTATATCACTGTTTTATTTATTTGCTCTATGTGTTACATCAATTTTTTTGTCGCTGTTCTGTACATACACTTCAGCCGCTACGTGGAATTTATTTCAGATGCGTCATACATGTTTTTGACCCTACCGATGTACACACAGGAAACTCACACCACATACCAGCACCACACTATATAATACCAGTGCACCACATACCAGCACCACACTATATAATACCGGTGCACCACATACCAGCACACTATATAATACCAGTGCACCACATACCAGCACCACACTATATAATACCGGTGCACCACATACCAGCACCACACTATATAATACCGGTGCACCACATACCAGCACACACTATATAATACCAGTGCACCACATACCATCACCACACTATATAATACCAGTGCACCACATACCAGCACCACACTATATAATACCGGTGCACCACATACCAGCACACACTATATAATACCAGTGCACCACATACCAGCACCACACTATATAATACCAGTGCACCACATACCAGCACCACACTATATAATACCGGTGCACCACATACCAGCACACTATATAATACCAGTGCACCACATACCAGCACCACACTATATAATACCAGTGCACACATACCAGCACCACACTATATAATATCAGTGCACCACATACCAGCACCACACTATATAATACCGGTGCACCACATACCAGCACACTATATAATACCAGTGCACCACATACCAGCACCACACTATATAATACCAGTGCACCACATACCAGCACCACACTATATAATACCAGTGCACCACATATCAGCACCACACTATATAATACCAGTGCACCACATACCTGCACCACACTATATAATACCAGTGCACCACATACCAGCACCACACTATATAATACCAGTGCACTACATACCAGCACCACACTATATAATACCAGTGCACCACATACCAGCACCACACTATATAATACCAGTGCACCACATACCAGCACCACACTATATAATACCAGTGCACCACATACCAGCACACTATATAATACCAGTGCACCACATACCAGCACCACAATTTATAAAACCAGTGCACCACATACCAGCACCACACTATATAATACCGGTGCACCACATACCAGCACCACACTATATAATACCAGTGCACCACATACCAGCACCACACTTTATAATACCAGTGCACCACATACCAGCCCCACACTATATCATACCAGAACACCACACAAAAGTTCCACACTGATATAGCTAGAAGTTTTAAAATAAAATATTTGTATTTTGTTTAATATTTTGCTGTCTAACAGTATAGAGGGGTGAGGACTGTGTGTTTAATTAATGGATGCATGGGATGAATACTAGGGTGGTAATCTTAGTTGGCATTCTGGTTATTGTGTACCCTTACAACATTGCCTAGATGTAGCAGTGTTACAATGGAGTGCTCCTGTAGTAATAAACGGAAAGGAGGACACTGTACTTGTCTTGCCGGGTACAGAAGAACTGTAGTGTCGTCTCCTTGGTAGGGAAACAGGCTATCCTGTTATTAAAGAATAAAAAGTCACGAAAGCGGGGCTGGAACAATTTTCCAAAAGTCCGTCTTGGACCATTGACAAGTCGAAACTTGGACGAGAAAAGTAAAGAAAGCCTTAAGAAAATACGGTAGAGGGGGGAAGAAGCGAGAAAAAGTAGTGGTAGTAAGTAGTATTAGCAGTAGTAGAAGTAGTAGTGGAACATTAGTAGCGTTAGTAGTTGTCTCGGAAGTTTAAGTATTGGTAGTAGTAATAGTAGCAGGAGTTCTTTTCTGACCTTAGTTTTTCTGTCTCTAAACTGGAACATTAAGCTTCCTACCCTTGATCAGGACACATGGAGAGTGCAACACTGTATTCTCTCACTGTACCGTCAATTACAGTACCTGAACGACTAACACTCATTGCACTACACTGTACTACTGTGCGTCAGGAGAAGCCTTATTTATATGTATTCTTTACATGAGTTATTTACATGTATTATTTACAGATGTATAGATAAGCTAATATAAGATTGTTCCATAGGAGAGTGTTTCGTGTTCTGCCTCTGACAAACCTAACCTAACCTAACCTAACCTAACCTAACCTCTGTAGTCAAGCTCATTTAAACTTTAAATAAACTTATACGTGCTCTGCATTTGCTATACACATTTACTGTTCGTTCTATGCATATTCGCTGGTGCTATAAATTCACTGTTCTATATACATTTACTGTTCCTTCTATAAACATTCACTGTTATGTATATATATATATATATATATATATATATATATATATATATATATATATATATATATATATATATATATATATATTCACTGTTACATGCATTTACTCTTCTATATACATTCACTGTTGTTGTTATATACACTTTACATTGAGAGCAGCGGTGTTACACTCTGGAGCAGCGGGTGAGTAGCGTCATCCACACACGCTAGTTAGGTATATTTACAATCGCATACACTCTCTTAATACACACTGTGACTAGTAATGTCTGGAGCAGGCCACTCTCTCTCTCTCTCTCTCTCTCTCTCTCTCTCTCTCTCTCTCCTCCGTTCCTCTTGCACATTTGCAGTGATTTATCGCACCGTTTACAAGTGCTTCTAAGCACCTGAGCTCCAGTGATACAAAGCACTGCCGGGCACTGCCAGGCACTGCAGGGCACTTCAGTGAGACGACACTGCTCCATGTCCGTATCTCTTTCCGAGAGAAAGGGAGCCTTGATGTTGCTCAAGAGCTCTTGATCCAAGGGGATTTGAAACTCCCCATCTCTTCCTCGGAACAGACTTGATTACTTCATGGTTTTTGGGTAACATTTGCCCTGTAGCAAACTCTTACCCCTGGGGAACGTACATTACCTGTCACGTTCCTAGTTCTGAAGAACGTTCACTAGCTGTAACGCCTGTTAAGTCACTGGATCGTAGACAGCCTATTAGGTTCGTAGTCCTGGAGGATCGTTTGTTGTCAATCACGTTCGTAATCCAGATGAACGTTCCCTTCCTCTCAACGTTTTTCTTTCCCGTTCTTCCTCTACGTAAAGAACGCGAGAATGAGCCTCATTTGAAAGTATGACCAGTTCATTGCCTCTCATACTGACAGTCTGTACCTCGATGGCTGACAAGGCTCACCGCTGCTTCTCCTGACCCGAGGATTTGTAAGTTCGATAACTATGGCAATTACCTA
Organism: Cherax destructor; assembly: GCA_009830355.1. NCBI lineage: Eukaryota > Metazoa > Arthropoda > Malacostraca > Decapoda > Parastacidae > Cherax > Cherax destructor. Next base: position 16,617 of record WNWK01004794.1, read on the forward strand.
AGGACGATAATTTACTTGGGAATAATCGTAATTAAGGAAAAAATGACTGACCCGAATGATTGTCACTGGAATTACTAAAATGTACAGATAGTACACAAGTCGTACAGTAAAGACAAGAGTTGTACACGTGTGGGTTTTAAAAAGAGAAAGGGAGCAGTGAAGACTCGATCCACCGTTCGCTAATGGTGGTGATAATTCTGACCTTTGGTAGCGTGTTGTAAGAGATTACTGCTGTCAGCATCTTGTGTGAGAGGGGTTACTGTTGTCAGCATCTTATCTGATAGAGGTTAATGGTGTCAGCATCTTGTATGAAAGGGGTTACTGCTGTCAGCATCTTCTGTGAGAGGGGTTACTGCTGCCAGCTTCTTATCTGAGAGAGGTTACTGGTGTCAGCATCTTATCTGAGAGGGGTTACTGGTGTCAGCATCTTGTGTGAGGAAGTTACTGGTGCCAGCATTTTGTGTGAGAGGGGCTACTGGTGCCAGCATTTTGTGTGAGAGGGGTTACTGCTGTCAGAGTCTTGTGTGAATAAAGTTGCTTTTGTCAGCAGCGTTTCAATTCGACAAAAATTTGTCCGTATCGATTGTACTGTATTCATTTTGTGTGCTAAATCCGAGTGGGTCATTAGCACAAGGAGTAATAGAGCAGCAGAACAAGAACAAGATGCTGCTGCAGCTGCTGCTGCTATCAGCAACACCGGTGCTACAACTATCACAGCCACCTCTATAATGGTTTGTATTGCTTCTCTCATCGCTGTTCATTACCCCTATCTCGAAAGAGAGAGAGAGAGAGAAAGTGAGAGAGGGAGGCCCAGTTCAGAGGCAGTTGGCCAATAAACCAATTAGGGTTGACCCACATATCCTTCAGGACCCAGTTCTCTCCACTCTATTTGTTTCCTCTGTCGTTTCAGAGCTGCACTTCGATGTCCTTCTTTCAACACTTTTATACCAAAACTCTGTTTTGGTATAAGGGTGTTAAGCACTCTTGTTCCAAAGCTCTATTTCAATGCCCTTCTACCTGCGCTCTTGTTCCAAAGCTCCTCTTCAATGCCCTTCTTTCAGCACTCTTGTTCCAAAGATCCTCTTCGATGTCCTTCCTTCAGCGCTCTTGTTCCAAAATTCCTCTTCGATGTCCTTCCTTCAGCGCTCTTGTTCCAAAGCTCCACTTCGATATCCTCCTTTCAGTGCTCTTGTTCCAAAGCTCCACTTCGATGTCCTTCTTTCAGCGCTATTGTTCCAAAGCTCCACTTCGATATCCTTCTTTCCGTGCTCTTGTTCCAAAGCTCCACTTCGATATCCTTCTTTCAACACACTTCGATGTCAGAGTGGTCTTCAGCAGTTAAGCGTCAACAACATCGGTTCAGCACTCACTTAGCGGCCAATACACTCACTAACTTCGTAAACCATGTACCACTCACTTAACGTCTGTCCGTTCTCCTCGCGGGGGAAAGGTGGGGAATGGGAAGAGGGGAGGAAGGAAGGAAAATGAAGGAGTAGATAACCTGAAGGAGAAGAAATATAGTGAAGGATTAGGAGACCTCACACCTGAAGGAGTTAAGAACTCAACCTGAAGGAGTTAAGAACTCATACCTGTAGGAGTTAAGTAATAACACCTGAATGATACAAGGACTCACACCAGAGGTCTTCTTTCATTCCCTTATTTCAATTTCTCTTCAATTTTGAAACCTTTATTTCTGCTTGCCATTTTCTCTCCATTTCATGTCAATACTTCTTTTCTTCTACCTTTAAATCCTCCTGTTTGCCTCTTCCACTTTCCTCTTCATCCTCCTCCTCCCACACTCTCCTCCCATTTCTCCCCCTCATCTACTGTTTTTGCCTTGAATATTTTATTCTCTTCTATCTCCTACCTTTTCCACTGAATATTTAAGAAACCCTCCTTATTTTTTTTCTTATTTTCACCTCTCTCTCTCTCTCTCTCTCTCTCTTTCTCTCTCTCTCTCTCTCTCTCTCTCTCTCTCTCTCATATTGGGTTTCTCCCTCCCTCCATTCCATCCTTTTCCCACCATCCCCCCTCCCCTATTCCCTCTCCCTTCTACTCTTTCTATCTCCTCTCCCCTCTTTCTCTCCCCCTCTTCTCTTCTCTCCCCTCCCACCGGAAGAGTTCATTCCAGCATTTAGGAGGCAACACGGCCGCACTTCCCTGATCAATGACCTGGCTTCCCGCAGGAGTCCGTACTGGCCTCTCTCTCTCTTCTTCTCTCTCTCTCTCTTCTTCTCTCTCTCTCTCTCTCTCTCTCTCTCTCTCTCTCTCTCTCTCTCTCGCATTTTGTGTATTATTTTGATAGGGGAGTTTTGTGGAAGACGATTTAAGAAAAAGAATTAAAGAGAGAAGAGGAGAGAAGAGAGAGAGAGAGAGAGAGAAGAGAGAGAGAGAGAGAGAGAGAGAGAGAGAGAGAGAGAGCAAAGGATACAGGTTGGAGAGAATTTGTGCCTTTATGTATTAATTTTAGATATATATATATATATATATATATATATATATATATATATATATATATATATATATATATATATATATATATATATATATATATATATATATATATATATATATAATGTAATGAGAAAATTAGTATTAGGTACCACAGGCAGGCCAGCGTGTCGGTCCACAGCGAGTCATTAGCTTGATCCGTCTGCAAAGTACGAACGCAACTCTTGATCCTGGGAAGCTGATCCTTGGCTCGCCAGGCTTTACTTGATGTTGGTGATGATGATATTGCTAATGATTATGAGAGTGGTGGCGGTAATGATGATGATCATCATCATTCTTTATCGCTCAGCTAGTCTGATGTGCAGACCCATGAATGAAATCTTTCTGAACATATTACAGTTTTACTGAAGGATCTGGACGATATGTTTTAATGTTTTTCTTTCTTGTTATGGCGTTTTTTTAATGTGTGTGGGGGATATTATTTTTTAAAATGCATAAATTCTGGATTATCATAGTGGGTTATAATAGTGGATTATCACAGTGGATTATTATAGTAGATTATAATAGTTAATCCTTGTATTATCATTTTATACACTAATATATATCCATTAATTATTATTATTATTATTATTAAAATTATAACCCTTTCGTCTTTACTTTGTCAGTAGACACTGACGAAGGAAGTTATTACATGACCTCTGACCCCGCCAGTAGGAAGTGAGGAAGGTAGAGGGCAGTTGGTGAGTTGGAGACAGAGGGAAGGCCAAGAGGAAGTGAGAGCAATGGAGATTGAGGAAGAGAGAACTGTGACTACAGGTGTTTATCTGTAGACGCAGGTGGATACTTGAATATCAGATAGAGGAAAGAATTCATACAGTGTGAGAGTGCTGAACGAAATGAATGCATTAGGAGGGGATGTAGTGAAAGCCAATATCTGGATTAAAAAAGTGACATGTAACAGCTATAAGGGCAGGGAATAAGTCACACAAGGCAACAGAACCGGAAAAAGAGTCCAGGAGACCAGGCCTCAACCCTCGGAGACACGAGTAGGCAAGGCAGCAGTAGGGACTAAATCAAATATACACAGACATTAAATGTATAAAAAAAAGGAAAATGTCACATGTGAATACGATTAACAAAAGACAATAAAACACCAACAAAAGATACAACAATACACATGGGCATTGTGAGGACATATCAGTCCTGTTCAGGATGTATTATGAAGTATTGTTGACTGATGAGCTGTATAACCCTTGTGGTTTAGCGCTTCTTTTGATTATAATAATAATGTTGACTGATGAAGCCACTTGTGGCGAAACGTTTCATTTAATAATATTAGGATTTTGTACAGGAGATATCCTAACACTGCACCTGTGTCGTATTTTATTGAAGAAATCATAACATTACTCCTGTGTCGTATTTTACTTAGTATATAATAATATTGCACATGTGTCATTTCACACGTGTCTGAACATTACACCATCTCTTACGCAACTTCGATAATGTCAACACCAGAGGTAATTATATTCCACGTTAAGATCTTACCCAAGGAAGATGAGTCAGTGTTGTTGTCACTGTGGGAGTGGGAAGGGCAAAGCTGAGAGTGTGGGGGAGAATCCTCCCTTCACACAACGCCCTTCAACCATTCTCCATTCCTGCCTTCCTCTCTCCTTCAGTGCTAACCTAGTGGTATCCCTCCTTCAATGTTGGTAGTTACAGCAGCAGAGCTATGCCGGTGGTGTCTCTTTCTCAGTAATTTATACACCATATATTTTTTTGTAACTTTGCATTGTGTACACGCACCTGGTCCCTTGCAACCTGTGGTTCTTGCCTCACTTACGTCTTTTCTCTTACTGTTACCCAGGATGCTTGTGGGGCTGCCACCTCGGCTAACATTTACCTCTCAGATGTTACTTTTTAAAGTTGATTCGTTTTCTGTTGATGAGAATTTCGGTTTTTTTTTTTTTTGCTGTCTTCATGAAATTTTTGAACCTATTATGACATTTTTGGATCCTGTTATAAAATTTTTGAGCCTATTGTGAAATTTTTGAGCCTATTATAAGAATTTTGAACCTATTACAAAATTTTTGAACCTATTATGAATTTTTTAAATCTGTTGTGAAATTTTTGAACATATTATGAAAAATTCTGAACTGACCATGACATTTTTAACCTCTCGTGATTTCCTTTTTATTTTCGGTGATTGTGAGTGAAACTGTGTGGAAGACTTTAGTTTTGTTCTGGGACAGTCGCATAAACGACGGTGCCTTGATGCTTCCTACCTGGAGTCTACCTGGAGTCTACCTGGAGGGCATTCCGGGGATCGACGTCCCCGCGGCCCGGTCTATGACCAGGCCTCCCGGTGGATCAGGGCCTGATAAACGAGGCTGTACGTAGTCCAGCGTGAATGTCTCTTGATCCAGGGAACTTGAGACATCCTCCCTTTCTCCCTTTCCTCAGATCAAATAAGATGACCTTCCGTTATTGGTACAGGCAATGTGTGAACACTTAAAACCTCTTTCCATCTCACATTCTCTCTTTTTCCTTCCCTCCCTCCCTACCCAACACATCATGTTCCCTCCCTCCCTCCCCAACACATCATGTTCCCTCCCTCCCTCCCTCCCCAACATATCATGTTCCCTCTCCTCCCTCCCTCCCCAACACATCATGTTCCCTCCCTCTCCTCCCTCCCCAACACATCATGTTCCCTCCCTCTCCTCCCTCCCTCCCCAACACATCATGTTCCCTCCCTCTCCTCCCTCCTTCCTCAACATATCATGTTCCCTCCCTCTCCTCCCCCTCCCCAACACATCATGTTCCCTCTCTCTCTCCCTCCCTTCCCAACACATCATGTTCCCTCCCTCTCTCCTCAACATATCATGTTCCCGCCCTCTCCTCCCTCCCCAACACATCAGGTTCCTTCCCTCTTCTCCCTCCCTCGTCAACATATCATGTTCCCTCCCTCTCCTCCCTCCCTCCCTCCCCAACACATCAGGTTCCCTCCCTCTCCTCCCTCCCTCCCCAACACATCAGGTTCCCTCCCTCTTGTTATAGTGATGGGTGAGAATTAAACCAGTGTGAAAAAGAATGGGAAGGTAATAACGCAGTAATTTTCAGGTAGAAAACGTGAAGGCTCACTTGCTCCAGCACACGGCGCCGATTACAAGACTCTTTTCTGAATGGGAATTGCAGATTTTGCATATTATTATCTTGCTGTGTGTTGGAGAGACCAAGGTGAGCTTGCAGAAGAGGGATGGAGAGAGGGAGGAAGGGAGGTATCGAGGGAGAGAAGAGAGTGAGGGATGGTATTGGTGACATTTTTTTGTGATTTAGTGTGTGTATACTCACATATTTGTGATTGCAGAGGTCGATTCACAGCTCCTGACCCCGCCTCTTCGTGTGTGTGTACTTTTATGTGGTCGCAGGAGTCGAGTCACAGCTCCTGTGTGTGACTGCGTTGTAATGCCCCCTATGGGGTTACCTCATCCCACTGAATGTAATAATAATAAAAGTTTTTTTTTTTTTTTTTGAAGGGCCGGAAGTGGTAAAGAGGATGCGGGTATAGGGAGAAGCGAGGGAAGAATTATTGCAGTTATCTGGGGAAAGTGAGGGGGTATAAATGCCACGTATCTGGGGAAGAAGTTACAAATGAGGGGATATGTCCATGGGAGTGGAAAAAGGAGGGGAAAGAGGAAGGAAATTGTTGTGTCCAGCAAGATAGGGGAAAAAAAGTGACGTGCGTTCAGGGAAATTGGAAGCTCTGGCATGAACGCTGAGAGAAGTGGATGAAAAATGGTGTTAAGTGCCTAGAGGGAAGGGAAAGTGCCTGCCACTGTCCTGTGTGAGGGGGGGGGGAGGGCAAGTGGAAGACTTAACACCTGCCTAGGAGGGCAGAGGAAGACACGTGTTGTCCTGAGGGAAGCCAGTGTTATGTATCCAGGAGATGGTAATGAGGGAGGGAGATTGCACGATGGTCGATGAGCTATTGACGAAGCCGTGAACATTCGCACTAACCTTCATAACTGGAACAACCCGCCTCCGTCTCAACACTGACCTTGGCGACGCTGGCTCATACGTCCTTCTCACTCTCAAACTTTGGTGGGAGCGACGTCATATTGACGTGCGCGTGTCCATACACGTGTCCAGACACGTGTCGCTGAGGCCTGAAAAATTTCTGTTTCTCTGTCTGTTTCTCTCTGCTCATGACTTTCACTCACACGTTATATATTATTGTGACCACGAACAAGTGGTATTGAATCAATAACAACACTGCGACTAGCCGAGGATTCGAACCCATGTTATTTTGGCCCGCCTCATGTTGAGCGAAAATCACACATGACGCTCTAACCCACAGGACTCACGCAATCCTACAAGAACCAAGCACCCAGCAGAGCTAGGTGTTTTACCTTGATCCGAGGACATACGGTGGTGCTCTGAGATAATTTCATTCTACTCCCCGTTTGGTGTATTAGCCTCCACGAGCGTCATGTGTGATTTTCGCTCACCATGAAGCGCGCCAAAACGCCATGGGTTCGAATCCTCGGCAAATAAATATAAAAAATAAAATAATAATATATATATATATATATGCAAAAAGATCACAGTAAACAGGTGATATCAAAATATGCAAGACAACCACTATGAAAAAATAGAGGAATTCCAAGCGCTTTCGTGACTACTCACATTATCAAGGAACTATAACAGGAAACATGACAAGAAGGGCTTATATAAGGGGCGAGACTACACCTCACAGTCACATCACACTAACAAAGACTACACCTCATACATACACACACACATATATATATATATATATATATATAAAAAAAATATAAAATATATATATATATATATATATATATATATATATGTGTGTGTATGTGTGTGGATAACTAAAGTGTAATAAACACTTGTCACTGCTCAGTAATAACCACATGGGGACATAAACTCAGTAGATTAATTGGTCTGCATATTTGGATCCCCTTCTGGAATCCTCTTCAGAAGATACATAAGTGAATGTATGTATAAAATTGTATATAATGTTCGCCAGGACGGGTCCTGGTCCGGGTCTCCTCCATGTGGTGACGCCGCACACATAAATGAAAGGAGAACATGAATATGTAGGGAAGGTAGGACCACACCTCGTACAAGGAAGTGGTAGTGAGTGGGTGAAGACACGACTTGTGACGAAGCTAAGAATTTGAGTCGTAAGTTCCTCTGTGCTATGTGATTCCTGTTGATGTGATGGCGTTCTTGTCAAATATATCTTAAATTCTTACCACATTTTATTAATTATGAATCTAATTTGTATAATGCTAAACCAATATTCATATTAATTTCAAAACTACGTATATACTTCTACGCTATGTACTTCTTCAGGGCGAATTTTGAATTGACGTCAGACTTCCATTGTCCTGCTACCACTCCCAGTTTCGACATCTCACAGGGACAATAGAAGCCAGACGTCATTTCAGAATTCACCCTCAAGAGGAAAGGTGCAACCTTCCCTATATATTCATGTTGGTCTTTCACTTATGTATCTGCTGAAGAGGATCCCAGAAGGGAATCGAAGTATACAGACCAGTTTATCTTCTGAGTTTCTTCTGAGTTTTCTGTTCATTACACTTCATTATTAAGACGAAACATAATGAAAACCGTACATTATTACGATGAGCTGCGACTACCTACTGATCCAGTGCATTAGGATAGGTAAAGCTCTCATGAGGGAGAGGAGGGAGGAGGGAGGCAGTGAGGAGAGGGAGTGAGAGAGCCAGGAGGGGAGAAGCAGGAGGGAGAAGGAGAGAGCCGGAAAGACAATAAATACGGAAATGGAGAGAATAAAGAGCACAGGTACAAATAATAAAGGAATATAGAGTATATAGAGAAAAAAGGTGGTAGGGTTGAATGCAGAGCTTTGTCGTGAAAAATTCTGGTATTATATTCAAATATTTAATTCCCGATTCCTGGAATTTAGACGCACGCATTACTTTCGGGTGTCCAGAAGTAGAATTACAAGACGACAGGTTTTCATGTGAAATTTGTTGCGACTGTGCTGACTTTCAGCTAGGAATTTCACTTATGCTCTTTAAGATAGTGTTGTAAAAAAATATAGTCATACAGAAAGGGGTTTCAAACTTAAGTTCTGAGTATTGAATGCGATTTCTGTCCTAAAATAAAGTTCCGTGTATTGATGGGGTGTTCCGTCATGAAATTTCAGGCATTCAGTGTGGATTTTCTTGGTGAAATTCCAGGTATTTTTTCCCGGGTGACTTTCATCAGTGTGACCTCTTGGAAGAGACCGTAAAAAAAGAGTAATCTACCCCTCACTCTTCCCTCGGGGGAGATGTTACCTTAGCAACACCGTAATATCTCCCCTCGCTCACCTTTACAACCCTTCGCTTATCTTTCCTTCTTGTATCCACCCCTCACCTAACCTCCTAGTTTTCCTCCTCCTCGTCCACCTTCCTTCCTCACCACTCTTCCCTTCCCACCCCCTACCATCCTCTGGTGATGAGTCTTGTCGGTATTGTATACCGTCAGTAATATGATGAATATGGCACTTAAAGTAAATATAGTAAGAGAGCTGACTGGGAGAGTGTTGCTACATGGAAGCAATTGCAGTGACAACAGACATCAGTAAACTAACACAGCCAGTGTCACTCAACACAGCTCGTGCTATCATCCAGAGGAGGAGGAATCTCTAAGTACACTGTACGTTTCTTGAAGGAGGAGTAGGAGAAGGAAGGAGAAGAGGGCGAGGAGGAAGAAGAAGAGGAAGAGGAGGAGGAGGAGGAGGAGGAGGAACCTCTAAGCAAACTACGAATTTTGACGGAGGAGGAGGAGCAGGAGGAGGAGGAGGAGAAGGAAGAGGAAGAGAAAAGAGGAATAACAGGAGGAAGAGAAGGGAGAGGAGTGATACTAGTGTTGAGATTTCTTATACTAACTTTAGTCCCCATGACTTAAGACTTTCATTAAATGTCGTTTTTCAAAGATTCACTCTATTATATCTACTTATTGTTGCTTACTGAACCAGTCACTGGCCTCTTAGACCTCTTCCTCTTCCCTGTACTAACATAACCCATACCTGGTCATGTCTTGCTCTGACTGGCACACGCATGTCACTCATGGCCACCTGTCTGCAGACACTCCTACCTATCTCTTAGTGCTCTGTGACGTGCCGCTGAGTGTGGAGTACATTTCTACTGTTTTCCCCTCGCCTCCTGCCCTTTTACCGAGAAACCTGCAGGGACCTCTTGGAAATTTTGAAATAGTCTTTTGACGTTAACAATATATTATTTTTTAACTGATGTGGGTAATTTAATTTTAATGAGATGGTATTTATTTATTACTTAGGTTCACCTTGGATTTCTTTTTTTTTTTTTTTTACATAAGTTTGTATTTATTTTTTTACTGTCAAGAGTGCCGAGTGATCTCATATATATATATATATGTCGTGCCAAATAGGTAAAACTTGTTTATTATTAAAATACTGTAAACTTATCTAATATATATTTAGTTCACTCAGTGTTATTATCTTGTGTTAATACGGGATATAGAAGGATCATACTGCGTCTGGCAAATTGCAGGTAATCAGGAGGGAAGAGGGAGTGACACCAATTCCTTACATCGAGAGCCCTTCACAAGAATCAAGGTTGATGTTGTATATAAGACTTCAGATACTCTCTGCCTGCTCGCTGGGAGAGAGAGAAGTGAGGGAACTCAGTCCTAACACTCTGGAAACTTACTGATAGGGAAGTGAGGTAGACCAATGTTAACATTCTATTATTTCCTTTATATTAAATTAAGTGTGGTAAAGTGGCATAGTGGTCCAGTGGTCCAGTGTCACAATGGCATAGTGGTTCAGTAGTTATGTGGTGCAGTAGTTTAGTGGTACAGAGATACAGTAGATGTTAAATCTTATAAATATAACCACAGATCTTAGAAATGTACTTGTGATTTGATACCTGTGGTTTAACACTTTGTGGTTTGACACCTCTTGGTTTGACACCTCTTGTGGTTTAACACCTTCTGGTTTGACACCTTCAGTCTGTAACACAGCCTCCCTCACCCTGCCCCAGCACCCTCACCCTGCCCCAGCACCCTCACCCTGCCCCAGCCCCTCACCCTGCCCCAGCACCCTCACCCTGCCCCAGCACCCTCATTCTGTCCCAGCTCCCTCACCCTGTCCCGGCTCCCTCACCCTGCCCCAGCACCCTCACCCTGCCCCAGCACCTTCACCCTGCCCAAGCACCCTCACCCTGCCCCAGCACCCTCACTCTGTCCCAGCTCCCTCACCCTGTCCCAGGTCCCTCACCCTGCCCCAGGTCCCTCACCCTGCCCCAGCACCCTCACCCTGCCCCAGCACCCTCACCCTGCCCCAGCACCCTCACCCTGCCCCAGCCCCTCACCCTGCCCCAGCACCCTCACCCTGCCCCAGCGCCCTCACCCTGCCCCAGCACCCTCACCCTGCCCCAGCGCCCTCACCCTGCCCCAGCACCCTCACCTGCCCCAGCACCCACACCCTGCCCCAGCACCCTCACCCTGCCCCAGCACCCTCACCCTGCCCCAGCACCCTCACCCTGCCCCAGCGCCCTCACCCTGCCCCAGCACCCTCACCCTGCCCCAGCCCCTCACCCTGCCCCAGCTCCTCACCCTGCCCCAGCTCCCTCACCCTGCCCCAGCGCCCTCACCCTGCCCCAGGCCCTCACCCTGCCCCAGCACCCTCACCCTGCCCCAGCGCCCTCACCCTGCCCCAGCACCCTCACCCTGCCCCAGCCTCACCCTGCCCAGCGCCCTCACCCTGCCCCAGCACCCTCACCCTGCCCCAGCACCTCACCCTGCCAGCCCTCACCCTGCCAGCCCTCACCCTGCCCCAGCACCCTCACCCTGCCCCAGCCCTCACCCTGCCCCAGCACCCTCACCCTGCCCCAGCACCCTCACCCTGCCCCAGCACCCTCACCCTGCCCCAGCACCCTCACCCTGCCCCAGCCCCTCACCCTGCCCCAGCACACCTCCCCCCCCTGCCCCAGCACCCTCACCCGCCCCAGCACCCCATCACCGCCCAGCCCTCACCCTGCCCCAGCCCCACCTCCTAGCCCCCAGCCCCCCCTACCCTGCCCCAGCAGCACCCTCACCCTGCCCCAGCACCCTCACCCTGCCCCGCAGCCCTCACCCTGCCCCAGCACCTGCCGCCTCACCCTGCCCCAGCACCCTCACCCTGCCCCAGCCCTACCTCTCACCCTGCCCCAGCAGCCCCCCTCACCCTGCCCCAGACCCCTCACCTGCCCCGCCCCGCCCTCACCCTGCCCCAGACCCCGAGCCCCTCACCCTGCCCCAGCACCCTCACCCTGCCCCAGCGCCCTCACCCTGCCCCAGCCCTCACCCTGCCCAGCACCCTCACCCTGCCCCAGCGCCCTCACCCTGCCCCAGCGCCCTCACCCTGCCCCAGCACCCTCACCCTGCCCCAGCACCCTCACCCTGCCCCAGCGCCCTCACCCTGCCCCAGCGCCTCACCCTGCCCCAGCACCCTCACCCTGCCCCAGCCCCTCACCCTGCCCCAGCCCCTCACCCTGCCCCAGCCCCTCACCCTGCCCCAGCCCTCACCTGCCCCAGCGCCCTCACCCTGCCCCAGGACCTCACCCTGCCCAGCCCCTCACCCTGCCCAGCGCCCTCACCCTGCCCAGCCCTCACCCTGCCCCAGCACCCTCACCCTGCCCCAGCACCCTCACCCTGCCCCAGCCCCTCACCCTGCCCCAGCACCCTCACCCTGCCCCAGCCCCTCACCCTGCCCCAGCACCCTCACCCTGCCCCAGCCCCTCACCCTGCCCCAGCGCCCTCACCCTGCCCCAGCGCCCTCACCCTGCCCCAGCACCCTCACCCTGCCCCAGCACCTCACCCTGCCCCAGCGCCCTCACCCTGCCCCAGCCCCTCACCCTGCCCCAGCACCCTCACCCTGCCCCAGCCCCTCACCCTGCCCAGCCCTCACCCTGCCCCAGCGCCCTCACCCTGCCCCAGCGCCCTCACCCTGCCCCAGCACCCTCACCCTGCCCAGCACCCTCACTGCCCCAGCACCTCACCCTGCCCCAGCGCCCTCACCCTGCCCCAGCCCTCACCCTGCCAGCGCCCTCACCCTGCCCCAGCACCCTCACCCTGCCCCAGCCCCTCACCCTGCCCCAGCACCCTCACCCTGCCCCAGCCCCTCACCCTGCCCCAGCACCCTCACCCTGCCCCAGCGCCCTCCCCTGCCCCAGCCCCTCACCCTGCCCCAGCACCCTCACCCTGCCCCAGCCCCTCACCCTGCCCCAGCACCCTCACCCTGCCCCAGCACCCTCACCCTGCCCAGCCCCTCACCTGCCCCAGCCCTCACCCTGCCCCAGCACCTCACCCTCCCTGCCCCAGCCCCTCACCCTGCCCCAGCGCCCTCACCCTGCCCCAGCACCCTCACCCTGCCCCAGCCCCTCACCCTGCCCCAGCGCCCTCACCCTGCCCCAGCACCCTCACCCTGCCCCAGCACCCTCACCCTGCCCCAGCGCCCTCACCCTGCCCCAGCACCCTCACCCTGCCCCAGCACCCTCACCCTGCCCCAGCGCCTCCCCGCCCAGACCCACCCTGCCAGCCCCCACCCTCACCCCCCCCTGCCCAGCGCCCTCACCCTGCCCCAGCACCCTCACCCTGCCCCAGCACCCTCACCCTGCCCCAGCGCCCTCACCCTGCCCCAGCACCCTCACCCCTGCCCCAGCACCCTCACCCTGCCCCAGCCCCTCACCCTGCCCCAGCGCCCTCACCCTGCCCAGCACCCTCACCTGCCCCAGCGCCCTCACCCTGCCCCAGCACCCTCACCCTGCCCCAGCACCCTCACCCTGCCCCACACCCTCCCCTAGCCCCTCACCCTGCCCCAGCCCTCACCCTGCCCAGCGCCCTCACCCTGCCCCAGCACCCTCACCCTGCCCCAGCCCCTCACCCTGCCCCAGCACCCTCACCCTGCCCCAGCCCCTCACCCTGCCCCAGCACCCTCACCCTGCCCCAGCGCCTCCCCTGCCCCAGCACCCTCACCCTGCCCCAGCCCCTCACCCTGCCCCAGCACCCTCACCTGCCCCAGCCCCTCACCCTGCCCCAGCACCCTCACCCTGCCCCAGCGCCCTCACCCTGCCCCAGCACCCTCACCCTGCCCCAGCGCCCTCACCCTGCCCCAGCACCCTCACCCTGCCCCAGCGCCCTCACCCTGCCCCAGCACCCTCACCCTGCCCCAGCACCCTCACCCTGCCCCAGCACCCTCACCCTGCCCCAGCGCCCTCACCCTGCCCCAGCACCCTCACCCTGCCCCAGCACCCTCACCCTGCCCCAGCGCCCTCACCCTGCCCCAGCGCCCTCACCCTGCCCCAGCGCCCTCACCCTGCCCCAGCACCCTCACCCTGCCCCAGCGCCCTCACCCTGCCCCAGCGGCCTAACCCTGCCCCAGCACCCTCACCCTGCCCCAGCGGCCTAACCCTGCCCCAGCACCCTCCCTCATCTGAACATAAACATCAAAATAATGTTTTATCTAGTGTTTGCTGCGAGGAGTTAGAGGCACTTGGTGTGCTTTTACGGACCTGCCTTCATTATACTTTATTGTCCCCTTCCTATTGCCTCTCTTTTTGTCTCTTTATAATGAGACAGGAACCTGTGGCGCCTCTGTACCAGCTTGTAGCGTAGTAGAAGGGAAGGAGGGAGAAGAGGGGAAGGGGTGGAGAGGGGAATGATAAAGAGGGATTGGGGTATGGTGAGGGGTGAAAAGGAAAACGAAAGCGGTAAAAGAGGTGAGGAAACGAGGGAAAGAGAATGGGATGAGGGTGTTAGGAGGGCACGGAGTTCCTGAGAGAGGAAGGAGAAGACAGGGAAGAAGGAGGTAGAAAGGGAAGGAAAAAGGTAAGGGGGAGAGAAAAAGAGAGTGGATATATCGAAGGGGGAGGGAAGAAAGCGGCCCATAGATTTTGTAGTGTTTTTGCATTGTATGTTAGGGAGGAAAGGAAAGCTGTTAGTTACCATTTTGTCCTAGGCACATGTCGATTTGACACTAGGCCTGTTGTATGTATATGTGTGAGTGTAAGGAAACACTTCGAAATGTTTCCGCCCGCTGTGTGTGTGTATGTGTGTGTGTGTGTGTGTATGTGTGTGTGTGTGTGTGTGTGTGTGTGTGTGTGTGTGTGTATGTGTGTGTGTGTGTGGTGAAGACACCTTAGAAGACAGCCAATTATCCAAGAACTTACTAAAATAATCAACGAACTATGAAACAATTCCTTTGGAACAATCTTTAACACTCTTAGTCCAGAACGTCGAATGGAAAACCTGAATGAGGAAGCATACAAGGTCTGTTAAGAATATGTCCCGCTGAGGAAACCTAGAATGAAATCAGATACAGAGAGAAAATGTCGAAGAAAAGAGGTTGTTGAACTGTTGAAAAAACCCGCAAATATCACCAAAAATAAAGAAAGGAAATTTACCCCGAGAAATGGCCGATATATAACATTAACTGAAGCACTCATACCAGACATAACATTAACTGAAGCACTCATACCAGACATAACATTAACTGGAGCACTCATACCAGACATAACATTAACTGAAGCACTCATACCAGACATAACATTAACTGGAGCACTCATACCAGACATAACATTAACTGGAGCACTCATACCAGACATAACATTAACTGAAGCACTCATACCAGACATAACATTAACTGAAGCACTCATACCAGACATAACATTAACTGAAGCACTCATACCAGACATAATATTAACTGGAGCACTCATACCAGACATAACATTAACTGAAGCACTCATACCAGACATAACATTAACTGAAGCACTCATACCAGACATAACATTAACTGGAGTACTCATACCAGACATAACATTAACTGGAGTACTCATACCAGACATAACATTAACTGGAGACTCATACCAGACATAACATTAACTGGAGACTCATACCAGACATAACATTAACTGGAGACTCATACCAGACATAACATTAACTGGAGACTCATACCAGACATAACATTAACTGAAGTACTCATACCAGACATAACATTAACTGAGACTCATACCAGACATAACATTAACTGGAGTACTCATACCAGACATAACATTAACTGGAGTACTCATACCAGACATAACATTAACTGGAGTACTCATACCAGACATAACATTAACTGGAGTACTCATACCAGACATAACATTAACTGGAGTACTCATACCAGACATAACATTAACTGGAGTACTCATACCAGACATAACATTAACTGGAGTACTCATACCAGACATAACATTAACTGGAGTACTCATACCAGACATAACATTAACTGGAGCACTCATACCAGACATACCATTAACTGGAGCACTCATACCAGACATAACATTAACTGAAGCACTCATACCAGACATAACATTAACTGGAGCACTCATACCAGACATAACATTAACTGGAGCACTCATACCAGACATAACATTAACTGGAGTACTCATACCAGACATAACATTAACTGGAGTACTCATACCAGACATAACATTAACTGGAGTACTCATACCAGACATAACATTAACTGGAGTACTCATACCAGACATAACATTAACTGGAGCACTCACACCAGACATAACATTAACTGGAGTACTCATACCAGACATAACATTAACTGGAGTACTCATACCAGACATAACATTAACTGGAGTACTCATACCAGACATAACATTAACTGGAGTACTCATACCAGACATAACATTAACTGGAGTACTCATACCAGACATAACATTAACTGGAGTACTCATACCAGACATAACATTAACTGGAGTACTCATACCAGACATAACATTAACTGAGATGTAATCTTCATACCAGACATAACATTAACTGGAGCACTCACACCAGACATAACATTAACTGGAGCACTCACACCAGACATAACATTAACTGGAGCACTCATACCAGACATACCATTAACTGGAGCACTCATACCAGACATAACATTAACTGAAGCACTCATACCAGACATAACATTAACTGGAGCACTCACACCAGACAAGAAAAAACATACGATGCGAGATATCGTTCGAGAAATTGGGAAAAATCCTAATTACTTTTTCACATATGCAAAATAGGATTAAAAAATAACTTTCAGTTTTAATCCTTTACTCCAAGGAGATTCACACGCAAATAACGACAGAAAAAAGAAGAGCGAAATCCTGGAAGAACATGATGGATCAGTGTTCAGCACTCAACGCCTTGAGAGTTGAAGACCCTGATAATTCCTTCCTAACCTCTGCTTCTCTTACGAATTATATATCTGACATTAACAAAACTCTTCCAAAGTTCGAAAATGAAAATGACAATCTGCCCATGTACGTAGCAGCTGCGTCTGATTCATGGTACTTATAAACAAAATACAAAGTACCATTAGAATGAGCACTCAGTGTTCTTTGGAGAAGCATTGAGTCGGGGGGTGGGGGGAAATCCCGGTGGTGTTTAATAAGTGCATCACGGCCCCTCTTTATAGGGGTGGCAGCAGACCAATGGCAAAAACTTAGACCAGTAGAACTAACATCACACATCATTAAAATGTGTAAAAGGCCGCTACGGCGAGAATTTACAATTTTTATGTGAGAACACGACCTGCACGACGCTGAAGCACGACCTGCACGACGCTCAGGCACGACCTGCACGACAATGAAGCACAACCTGCACGACGCTGAAGCACAACTTGCACGACGCTGAGGCACGACCTGCACGACGCTGAAGCACGACCTGAACGACGCTGAAGCACGACCTGCACGACGCTGAAGCACGACCTGCACGACGCTGAAGCACGACCTGCACGACGCTGAAGCACGACCTGCACGACGCTGAAGCACGACCTGCACGACTCTGAAGCACGACCTGCACGACGCTGAAGCACGACCTGCACGACGCTGAAGCACGACCTGCACGACGCTGAAGCACGACCTGCACGACGCTGAAGAGTGGTGCTTCATCCTACACACTGGGCGCATTCTCCCCTTCCTTGGATCAAAAATGAATGCTTCCCATTTCCCTAGACGCTGTATTACCCCTATGGGATTAACATTCTCACAATGCAATAATAATAATAATAATAATAATAATAATAATAATAATAATGACCTACACAACCCAAATCAATATGGATTTAGAGCAGATCATGATTGTCACAGCTGTTTGACCTTCATGATAAAACTGCTGAGGCGTCAGGCGAAAACCAAAACAAAAATGTGGTCCATACGGATTTTACAAAGGCATTTGATAAATGTGATCATGGAAGGTAACCTCATTAAAGCTGTCAATAGGTATAATAGGTTTCGAAAACAAAGGAAAGGAATATGCAAATTTCTGATAAACAGAACACCAAGGGCGGAAAGTACACAAAAAACTAAGTTCAGTCTGTGGAAAGTTATAATTTTCTTCGGAAGGGCAAGGCGCGGTGCCAGCACCTCTGCTGTTTCTTAATTAACCTCGTAACAGACACAGATGAAGGCAATTATCTCAGCAGTTACCTGCTGTCTGTCTGTCTCTCTCTCTCTCTCTCTCTCTCTCTCTCTCTCTCTCTCTCTCTCTCTCTCTCTCTCTCTCTCTCTCTCTCTCTCTCTCTCTCTCCCACCCTCCTTCCCTCCCTCTTTACCATGTCCTCATATTATTTTCCATGCCCCTTCATTTCCTCCCCTTCCCTTTCCACATCTTACCCCTCGCCCCTTCCCCTCGTCCATCCCATGTACACCAGTGTACATATTTATATTTCATTACTTTTGCTTATTCCCCTCCGTGTACGAGCGGGAAGTGGCTAGAGGTCTGCTACTTTCCCCTCTCTTCTGGGTAGTGGCTAGGGGTCTGCTACTTCCCCTCTCTTGTGGGCAGTGACTATCTTGCCTCGGCCTGTTTTACCACATTTTATATGTCTTCTCGTTTGTCATGATTTGCTGTACCTAGCAGAGGTAGGATAGAGAGCGGGAGAGAGAGAGAGAGAGAGGTCTAGACGATGACATGCCCACAAACTGATACAGTCAATGGTTGTAAAGCATTCTTACTACCCTCATTCCTCATTCTATCTCTCTCTCTCTCTCTCTCTCTCTCTCTCTCTCTCTCTCTCTCTCTCTCTCTCTCTCTCTCTCTCTCTCTCTTTGAGCACCAACATGAAATATGACATATTAATGTACTGTTCTGCTTTCCAAAAATAATAACACTCTTCCCCCATCGCCCACCATCTCCCCCCATCGCCCCCCGTCTCCCCTCATCTCCCCCACACGACTATTTCTGTCCATGAGGCCATAAAATATCGAAATTTATTTGTTGTGCTCCCCTCTCGATACTGTGAAATAAATTTTTCATATATTCTCGTTTTTTCCCTCATATTATGTCATTGTATATAAATGAATAGTGAAAATGAGAATGAGAATATATATGTCGTGTCGAATAGGTAAAACTGGTCAATTAGCAAGAACTCGTTTAAAATTAAGTCCTTTCTAAAATTTTCTGATATACTTTTGAAGATATATTTTTTTCATTTATGTTAATGTAAAAATTAATAATTTTGTACCAAAAGAACCTTAGAAAATTTACCTAACCTTATTATAACAAGCGCAATTTAATTTAGCCTAATCCAACCAAATGTATTTTAGATAAGTTTATAATAATTTAATAATAAATAAACACAATGAAATATACATTTCTTTGTTAGGTTCAGAAAGATTTTTGCGAAATTATTGCATACACAAATTTTTGCTTGCCTTATTCGGCAAGAAGAGCATTGCTATTTAAGTCAAAATCGCAAGTTTTACCTATTCGGCACGACATATATATATCATCATTTTTTTCACTATTCTTATTTTCTTCATTTACTTCCTCACTTCTCATTTCCCTCGTCATCCACATTCTCATCATCCTTGTTTACTTTCCTCCAGTACCATGTACTGCCACTTTCCTTCAGTACCATCAAAAACTATCTCTGAAGTCCATATCATTAACAGTGTGCAGAATTCATCATGGTTCTCTACCTTAAATTCAGTAATGTAGAAAGTAAAATTGTTACGTAAGAACGACCCTCTTATGAATCCCCATTGCAATTCGTTGATTAAGTTACTTTCACCAAGATGACTGAATTTTATTAACTGTTATTGGTTCGAGTAATTTGTCCATATACGAGGTCAGGCTAAGTGGGCGGTAATTCGATGGTAGGAGCCTGTCTCCGGTGACTGTGGATAACAGTCACATGGGCTGTCTCTTAAATCTTCACCACGATACTAAGTTTTTGTCTTTGCATTCTTAAAAGATCCTTGAAAACAGTTCTTTAGGGGCATAAAGACTTAGTTCACTTCAAAATCATGACTCGAGTGACTACGATAACACATGATTTGTTTCCCTAACGTCCTCTATATTAATTTCTTGGATTAATTTTACATCTTGTGTGAACATAGACTCGAAATAATTGTCAAAAATGTTTGAAAATGTCATTATCAGTAAGTTATGCAGAGTTAGATTTAAGTGAATCCATTCTTACCCTAATCCTTGTTCCATATTTCTGGAAGAATCCACATGGATGTATTATAGTTTCTCTTCTCTAGTACCTTTTCTTAACCTCCCGTTTTGACTTCTCTTTTAACATGAGTATATAGGTCCATAAAGTGCGTCTTTCATGTCTCATGCGCCTGTTTCTCTCCCGTTCCCTCCTCCTCCTCTACCTGTAATATCTCACGCTATTTTACTTGGACACTAACTCCATTTTTGGCTCCTCATTTTCTCCGCCTCCTCGAAAGAAACAATTCGGATTAACGACTCCGGAGAACGAGCCGTGTACGCTAGTTCGCGGTGACCGTCATGTTGTACCGTGATAATTCCTATGGTGGTGTTGCCCCGGACGGCAGACCAATGTGCTCACATTAATCCACCTCTTCCTCAATAATCACGTGGAAAATTGCGCTTTCCTTTCTCTCTCTCTCTCTCTCTCTCTCTCTCTCTCTCTCTCTCTCTCTCTCTCTCTCCTCTCTCTCTCTCTCTCTCTCTCTCTCCTCTCTCCTTCTCTCTCTCTCTCTCTTTCTCTCTCTCTCTCTCTCTCTCGTTCAATATTCACTCAAACTTCAAATTCTGTTTTGGTAATATCTACATAATAGCCAATGAACAGATGTTTACTTTTATTCAGCACTAAGCCACGTACATACGGGTTACAGAGTGGAGATAACTGAACGCTGACACAGTGGGTCTGTGACAAGTAGATTTTATTCAAATAAGATTTCGCACAGAGTTATCAAGAGCTGGGCTCTCACAGAACTGGCTCTCACTGAGCCGGCTCTGTTTGCGTTATCTCTAATTTATAGGGTGAAATCAGCTGCAGGTGCGGGTGTGCGGCGCGTTCACTCTCATGACTTGACTCCCTTACTCTCTGGGTTACTTGTTGTCTGAACATGTTCTAAACGCGAGTCTCTTTACGACCCATACGAATTTGGTACTTGTTTTGCAATATAATAATAATATTATTATTATTATTATTATTATTATTATTATTATTATTATTAACAACGCGAATCATGACCCATAGGTTTGGTTGGTTTTTAACATAGTTTTGATGGAAAGTTAAAAAAAATGCACATTATATTAATTCGTAAAAGTGTAGCTATGAAGCCATGTGACGATTTTTTTTATCGAAATACTCTATTTTAAGGACAATTCGGGCTTTTGTTATCGTGTCTGCTTATAAAACACTGACACACATGCTGTTTTTTGCACGTGTGTGTGTGTGTGTACTCACCTATTTTTTGGTAGCAGGGGTCGATTCATAGCTCCTGGCCCCGCCTCTTCACTGATCGCTACTAGATCCTCTCTCTCCCTACTCCATGAGCTTTATCAAACCTCGTCTTAAAACTATGTATGGTTCCTGCCTCCACTACGTCACTTGCCAGACTGTTCCACTTCCTGATGACTCTCACTAAAGAAATACTTCCTAACATCTCTGACTCATCTGAGTCTTCAACTTCCAATTGTGACCCCTTGTTTCTGTGTCCCCTCTCTCTCTGCACCTTGTCAATTCCTCGCAGTATTTTGTATGTCGTTATCATGTCTCCCCTAACTCTCCTGTCCTCCAGTGTCGTCAGGCCGATTTCCCTCAACCTTTCTTCGTAGGGCGTTACCCTTAGTTCTGGGACTAGTCTTGTTGCAAACCTTTGCACTTTTTCTAATTTCTTGACGTGCTTGACCAGGTGTGGGTTCCAAACTGGTGCTGCTTATTCCAATATGGGCCTAACGTACACGGTATACAGAGTCTTGAACGCTATTCTCAAGTTTGCCAGGTGCCCATATGATGCAACAATTATCCGGTTGATAGGCGCCTCAGGAGATGTGCTCTGTATTATACTCACCCCAAGATCCTTTTCCTAGAGTGAGGTTTGCAGTCTTTGGCCACCTATACTTTGTATGTGGTCTTCTTTGCCCTTCCCCGATCTTCATGACTTTGCATTTGGTAGGGTTAAATTCAAGGAGCCAGTTGCTGGACCAGGCTTGTAGCCTGTCCAGGTCTCTTTGTAGTCCTGCCTGTCCCTCATCCAATTTAATTCTCCTCATTAACTTCACAAATCTGCAAAGAGCGACATTTCTGAGTCTATCCATTCCGTCATGTCATTCACATATACCAAAAGCAGCACTGGTCCTAGGACTGACCCCTGTGGAAACCCGCTCGTCACAGGCGCCCACTCTGACACCTCATCACGTACTATGACTCGTTGTTGCCTCCCTGTCAGGTATTCTCTGATCCATTGCAGTGCCCTTCCTGTTATGCGTGCCCGATCCTCTAGCTTTTGTGAGGAACTGTGTCGAAGGCCTTCTTGCAGTCCAAGAAAATGCAACCTACCCACCCCTCTCTCTCGTGTCTTCCGTTACCTTGCCATAAAACTCCAGTAGGTTTGTGACACAGAATTTTCCTTCCCTGAATCCGTGCTGGTTGTCTTTTATAAGCTGGTTCCCTTCTAGGTGCTCCACCACTTTCCTCCTGATAATCTTCTCCATGACTTTACATACATGTGTGTTTGCGGTGTGTGTGTGTGTGTGTGTGTGTGTGTTTGCGAGTGCGTTTGTGTGTGCGTGTGTGGGTGTGCGTGTGTGTGTGTTGTGTGCACGTGTGTGTGTACTCGCCTAATTGTACTCACCTAATTGTGGTTGAAGGGGTCGAGACTCAGCTCCTGGCCCCGCCTCTTCGCTGTCCGCTACTGGGTCTCTGCTCTCCCTGCTCCATGAGCTTTATCATACCTTGTCTTAAAACTGTGTATGGTTCCCGCCTCCACTATATCGTTCGCTAGACTATTCCACTTCCTAACTACTCTATGGCTGAAGAAATGCTTCCTAACATCCCTTTGACTCCTCTGAGTCTTCAGCTTCCAGTTGTGTCCCCTTGTTTCTGTGTTCCCTCTCTGGAACATCCTGTCACTATCTACCTTGTCAATTCCCCGCAGTATTTTGTATGTCGTTATCATGTCTCCTCTAACCCTTCTGTCCTCCAGTGTTGTTAGTCCTATTTCCCATACCTTTCTTCATAGGGCATCCCCTGAGTTGTGGAACTAGCCTTGTCGCAAACCTTTGCACTTTCTCTAATTTCTTGACATGCTTGACCAGGTGTGGGTTCCAGACTGGTGCTGCATACTCTAGTATGGGCCTGACGTACACGGTGTACAGTGTCTTGAACGATTCCTTGTTAAGGTAACGGAACGCTAATCTTAGGTTTGCCAGTCGCCCATATGCTGCCGAGGTTATCTGGTTGATGTGTGTTTCCGGAGACGTGCTTGGCGTTATACTCACCCCAAGGTCTTTCTCCTTTGATGAGGTTTGTAGCCTTTGTCCACCTAGCCTGTACTCTGTCAGCGGTCTTCTTTGCCCTTCTCCGATCTTCATGACTTTGCATTTGGTGGGGTTAAATTCGAGAAGCCAGTTGCTAGACCAGATGTCAAGCTTGTCCAGGTCTCTTTGAAGTCCTGTTTGGTCTTTATCCGATGTGATTCTCCTCATTAATTTCACATCATCTGCGAACAGAGACACTTCTGAGTCTATCCCGTCCGTCATGTCATTCACATATACCAAGAATAGCACTGGTCCTAGGACTGACCCCTGCGGTACACCGCTCGTCACAGGCGCCCACTGTGATACCTCATCGCGCACCATGACCCGTTGTTGCCTCCCTGTGAGGTATTCCCTGATCCATTCCAGTGCCCTTCCTGTTATACACGCTTGGTCTTCCAACTTCTTTACTAATCTCATATGAGGAACTGTGTCGAAGGCCTTCCTGCAGTCCAGGAAAATGCAGTCAACCCACCCTTCTCTCTCTTGCCTTACCTCTGTGTGTGTGTGTGTGTGTGTGTGTGTGTACTCACCTAGTTGTACTCACCTAGTTGTGGTTGCAGGGGTCGAGACATAGCTCCTGGCCCCGCTTCTTCACTGGCCGTGTGTGTTCAGAGAAATACAACATTTACAAATCCTTCTCACTTTAAAAATAAGCTTAAAGAAAGTTTACACAAAGTCTCCTCCAGTAACGGAGTAATATTGAAGCCTAAGTACATTATGCAACAGTCGCGGTCAAGCCATTTCTGGCTACCCGCATGCGACTCGTTCCCTCATTCAATGCGGCTTGCGAGATTTGCTTCCCGTTCTGGATATTGTATCAGTGAGACGCATTGAATGACCGGATGGGTAGGACCGATGAGAGGGAAGGGAGGTTCAGCCGGTACATTGGTCCGGGGCCCGGCTGTGAATCTCTGAAGGGGCCCCATAGACATGGACGTTTTATTTTTATTTTTTCATTTGATTTTTTTTGGTAGTTTTAGTTTATTTAGAAAAATAATTATGTAAAATTCACCTAGACAGGGGGACCTCAGCCTGCCCCCAGGGGTCCCACAGCAGTCTTGTTCCTCCTTGAAAAATTTCTCTTGGGGGCCCTGCAGGCGGGTCACTCGCGCCTCGCGCGCCATAGTCCTCGAATCCATAACTTGGCCACACCTGCCAAACAATGTATCTTTAAGACCAATAAAAATGTAAGAAACACCTGTCTATATCACCCTAAGTGATATCCCACATGGAGAGAGTGACCTAGTAGCGACCAGCGAAGAGGTGGGGCCAGGAGCTATGACTCGACCACTGCAACCGCAATTAGGTGAGTACAATCGGGTGAGTACCTGTCCATACTTCTGTAAGTAAAACCCACGTGGAGAGAAAGAAATGGAGTCACCTCATATATATATATATATATATATATATATATATATATATATATATATATATATATATATATATATATATATATATATATATATATATATATATATATATATATATATATATAAAACAATCGCAAACAGGCGATCTTTCACACTTCTCAGTGCGTCATCAGGAGAATATATTTTGAGGAGTATACTCTACACCTCTTGATGCATATACACTGAGAGCAGCAGTGTATAGGCACTCGGAGGGGTGTACTGTATATCTCAATTTGTATATATTTAGTTTCCTGTGATCTCTGTATTAGGTCTACAAGTGTCTGTGACTAGTGGTGATCAGATGACAGTTTTAATGACCTTTCGAATTGTTCATAGGTGCCACAGTGTACTCTACACCTTGGTGCTGGCCACAGTGTACTCTACACCCTGGTACTGGCTACAGTGTACTCTACACCTTGGTGCTGGCCACAGTGTACTCTACACCTTGGTGCTGGCCACAGTGTACTCTACACCTTGGTGTTGGCTACAGTGTACTCTACACCTTGGTGCTGGCTACAGTGTACTCTACACCTTGGTGGTGGCTACAGTGTACTCTACACCTTGGTGCTGGCTACAGTGTACTCTACACCTTGGTGCTGGCTACAGTGTACTCTACACCTTGGTGCTGGCTACAGTGTACTCTGCACCTTGGTGCTGGCTACAGTGTACTCTACACCTTGGTGCTGGCTACAGTGTACTCTGCACCTTGGTGCTGGCTACAGTGTACTCTACACCTTGGTGCTGGCTACAGTGTACTCTGCACCTTGGTGCTGGCTACAGTGCACTCTACACCTTGGTGCTGGCTACAGTGTACTCTGCACCTTGGTGCTGGCCACAGTGTACTCTACACCTTGGTGCTGGGAACAGTGTACTCTACACCTTGGTGCTGGCTACAGTGTACTCTACACCTTGGTGCTGGGAACAGTGTACTCTACACCTTGGTTCTGGGAACAGTGTACTCTACACCTTGGTTCTGGGAACAGTGTACTCTACACCTTGGTGCTGGCTACAGTGTACTCTACACCTTGGTGCTGGCTACAGTGTACTCTACACCTTGGTGCTGGCTACAGTGTACTCTACACCCTGGTACTGGCTACAGTGTACTCTACACCCTGGTACTGGCTACAGTGTACTCTACACCCTGGCACTGGCTACAGTGTACTCTACACCCTGGTACTGGCTACAGTGTACTCTACACCCTGGTGCTGGCTACAGTGTACTCTACACCCTGGTACTGGCTACAGTGTACTCTACACCCTGGTACTGGCTACAGTGTACTCTACACCCTGGTACTGGCTACAGTGTACTCTACACCCTGGTACTGGCTACAGTGTACTCTACACCCTGGTGCTGGCCACAGTGTACTCTACACCCTGGTACTGGCTACAGTGTACTCTACACCCTGGTACTGGCTACAGTGTACTCTACACCTTGGTGCTGGCTACAGTGCACTCTACACCTTGGTACTGGCCACAGTGTACTCTACACCCTGGTACTGGCTACAGTGTACTCTACACCTTGGTGCTGGCTACAGTGTACTCTACACCCTGGTACTGGCTACAGTGTACTCTACACCCTGGTACTGGCTACAGTGCACTCTACACCCTGGTACTGGCTACAGTGTACTCTACACCTTGGTACTGGCTACAGTGCACTCTACACCTTGGTACTGGCCACAGTGTACTCTACACCCTGGTACTGGCTACAGTGTACTCTACACCTTGGTACTGGCTACAGTGTACTCTACACCTTGGTACTGGCTACAGTGTACTCTACACCCTGGTACTGGCTACAGTGTACTCTACACCCTGGTACTGGCTACAGTGTACTCTACACCCTGGTACTGGCTACAGTGTACTCTACACCCTGGTACTGGCTACAGTGTACTCTACACCCTGGTACTGGCTACAGTGTACTCTACACCCTGGTACTGGCTACAGTGTACCTACACCTGGTACTGGCTACAGTGTACTCTACACCCTGGTACTGGCACAGTGTACTCTACACCCTGGTACTGGCTACAGTGTACTTACACCTGGTACTGGCTACAGTGTACTCTACACCCTGGTACTGGCTACAGTGACTCACACCCTGGTACTGGCTACAGTGTACTCTACACCCTGGTACTGGCTACAGTGTACTCTACACTGGTAGCTACAGTGTACTCACACCCTGGTTGGCTACAGGTACTCTACACCCTGGTACTGGCTACAGTGTACTCTACACCCTGGTACTGGCTACAGTGCAGGTACTTGGTGCAGCACAACACGAACTACTAACTTACACAGTGAACTAGAGTCCACCACAACACTGTAAAGCAACAACCGATCAACATTGCAAAGAGAGGAAGCAACGTTGGCCACAGTGCATGTGATCTCTCTCACTCAATGAAGTGTTGGGTGATATTCAACACCTGTGTCAGCACTGACAGCAGTGATGGGGTTTTAGACAACACGTGTCAGCAGTGATGGTCCACCGCTCTGAAGTTCACTTGTGAGCGAAACGTAGCAAGTAAAGATTTTCTCTGCTAAAAGTGTTTTTACATTACCAACTTGCTGTTTAGACTTATTACTGTGAATCATTGGTACTGGAGAGAGAGGTGGGGAGAGAGAGAGAGAGAGAGAAGAGAGAGAGAGAGAGAGAGAGGAGAGGGAGAGAGAGAGAGAGAGAGAGAGAGAGAGGAGAGAGAGAGAGAGAGATAATGAAATTCTCTCAGACTCAGCAGTAATTTTTTCATGCTACATTTGACCTACTCTTTCTCGAATTTCCTTCTTAGGTCAACTTTCTTTTCTTCGTTTATTCACGAACTAATTCTTCTTTTTCTTTCTCTTCTCTCTTTTTGCCTTTCATGAATTTCCTTCGTTCTTCCCTCACCTGTATCTCTTTCTCTCTCTCCTCGCCCTCTTTCTCCCTCCTTACTGTATATCACACATTCCTACGAGCATCTTTCCTCCTGCTCCTCTCTCGGGCTCCTCTCTCTTACCCTGTCTCAATCAACTACACTCGCTTCTCCTCACCTCCTTTGCTTCTCCTTTTCCTTTCCTCGTCCCTCCTTCCTCCCTCCTTACTTGCCTTCCTTCCTCTCTTCCCCTCCCTCCTACGCTCCCTCCTTCCTCTGTCCTCCTCTTCCTCTTCTGATTTTATGCAACTGCTAACGTGATCACTATTTAAAAAATCACCTTATCAACAATTACATCATTAACAATCACAACTTTATCATTCAACATCAACCACAATATCAACAACCATATCAACAATCAGCATTAATAATTACAACGTCAACAGTTGCATCAGTAACCACAATATCAACAATCACAACATCAACATTCACTTCAACAATCATATCAACACTCACATCAACAACCACACTATCAGCAATCACATCAGTCGCGGCATCACAATCACATCAGTCGCGGCATCCACAATCACATCAGTCGCAGCATCAACAATCACATCAGTCGCAGCATCAACAATCACATCAGTCGCAGCATCAACAATCACATCAGTCGCAGCATCAACAATCACATCAGTCGCAGCATCAACAATCACATCAGTCGCGGCATCAACAATCACATCAGTCGCGGCATCAACAATCACATCAGTCGAGGGATCAACAATCACATCAGTCGCAGCATCAACAATCACATCAGTCGCAGCATCAACAATCACATCAGTCGCAGCATCAACAATCACATCAGTCGCAGCATCAACAATCACATCAGTCGCAGCATCAACAATCACATCAGTCGCAGCATCAATCACATCAGTCGCAGCATCAACAATCACATCAGTCGCTGCATCAACAATCACATCAGTCGCTGCATCAACAATCACATCAGTCGCTGCATCAACAATCACATCAGTCGCTGCATCAACAATCACATCAGTCGCGGCATCAACATTTATAATATTTCGCACAAATTTTATCTTCACTAAGATGGTGACAGAGTCAAAGGGCACTCTCTCTCTCTCTCTCTCTCTCTCTCTCTCTCTCTCTCTCTCTCTCTCTCTCTCTCTTTCCTTGTTTATTTTCTATATATTGTCTCTGCCTGTAAAGGAAAGCAATTTTTTTTCTTCATGCCAACGATATTTTAATTCCGTATTTTTCAGTTGACCAACACTTTACTTCCTTCTCTCACTGTCTCCCGTTTTCATTCACGAAATCCTAATAACACAATTGCAAACACACCACGGTACGAGTGGGTTTTGAATCCATGGGCTGGAGTTTGACGCCATGGTTTCAAACCCCACCCGTTCCGTGGTTTCCCTTTTCACTATTATTCCTCTTTTTCTCTCTCTTCTCGTTTCGTTTATCCATATCTTCTGAGTAATCTTTCAAACGAAGACACATTAAAAGTACTCAACTGACACTCTAAGGAGTGTATAAATTAAAAAAAAAAAGCGATAAAGTGGATAGGAGTAATGTGCCGGAAATATCTATCCCAAACTGACCACTTAACAATGGACAGAAATTCCAGTCAGCTCTCTTCCCATCTTCTGTATTCAATGGAACTTTTCATAAATATGACTGAAAAGGAGCCTGGGAAAATTTGACGGGACGTAGTATGACGGCCCTTCAACGCGCTGTTCAATTTTCGATGCATCTGTTAAGTGGCATTTAATAAAAATTGCGCTATATAGAGGAATTCCATAAGAGAGTTGACGGGATATAGCGAAGCACTTGATAAAGTTGTAGATACGTGGAACGAACCTCCCCAGTGAAGCGAACTCTTTGAGTACCTTTTAATAATAAATTAAATAAATGCGGGCGTTGAAATGGTCGAATGTAATAATGAAACCTGCTTAACATAGGCCGGTAGGCTTACCGCAAATCCCTTCTTTTATGTTATGTTCCCCGTGCTGTTTTCTATCTCCCAATTACGTGTTTATCGATTTAGCAACAAATTCCATATTCATGTTTTGTGTATGTGTTACTCCTCGCTCCTCTCTTGACCTTGTCTTGATCCCGGTGTCCCAACTCAGGCTGACAGAGGTCATTACTAGATGTAACGGAGTACCATACGGGAACCTAACAAACTCATACTTCCGTTGCTGCTACGCTATATAGAGCAGCAGCACAATGCTGATGCATCCTTTATTCATTCAACTTTTGTCTCAGTGACAACAGTGACTTTATTAAGTCCGTAGAGAATCTCTACTGTGTCTGCAAACGTTGCGGTTAATAAAAGCGTCCATTGGATCTAAGAGTCGTTTATTTCCCCTTTCATCCTACCAATGCCTGCCCCCTTACCTTTAACCCTTGACGGCTTCTTTCCTCCCCTCCTCCCTGGCTTCCCCTTGCCCCCTGCCCCTATCTTCCCCTCACTAAGCACGCCCATGTCTCCCGCAGGTCTGCCCGCTGAGTTGTACTACGTGCGGGAGGGCGTGATCAACAAGTACGCCCTGGAGTTCATCGTGCCTGTCCCCGCTAACTTCACCTACATCTACTTCACCTGGAGAAGCCTCATCAAGCGCCCGGTAGGTGGCTTGGCGGTGAGTGTGTCATTACCTGTGTTTACCCTTTAGGGTTGAGCTCTGGCTCTTGCCTCCGCTGCAGATGTATTTGATATTATTATGGTTACAAGTTATTATTATTATTATTATTATTATTACGATCATTATTATTAGTAGTAGTAGTAATAATAGTAGTAGTAGTAGTAGTAGTAGTAGTAGTAATAGTAGTAGTAACAGCAGTAGTAGCATGCAGTGTCTGGAAAATGGAAGTCAATCAGGTTTGATAATTAAAGAGGGGAGGGGGGTTAGTTAATGTTCCTTGAACCAAGAACCCTTCAGCAATATCAAGGCACCTTCAAAGGGTCTGGAATCCCACAGTGGGGCGAGGGGTATAACTGTAATTCCTCGGATCAAGAGCCCTTCATCATCAAGGCACCTCTTCTTTAGTCCTTGACTCCCCAGTCTCGCTTTTTTTTTTTTGCGTCGGGGCTTGACGCGAAGGAATGCAGTGCTTCGTGAAGCACTAAACCCGTGTGGGTCGTTCCTTGCAAGGAGTGCCGGTTGTTGCACTTTTGTCTTATACACGGAAAAAAGAAATAGCAAGCAGATGCCAAACAAACAAATATAGCCGGTTGACACACAAAGTTAGTTGATGCAAAAACATAGCCAGGTGACGCAAAAATAGCCACGTCGCGCAAAATAATAGCCAGT